>JAHWFP010039487.1:32055-57474 GCA_023313725.1 Lithobius niger | reverse complement strand
CCCCCCCCCCCCCATGCGCTCCAACCTCCTCCACTCTGAGAAAAAAAAACCAATCCCCTTCCCCTCCTATTCCTTCCCAGCCGGCACCAACCTTCTCAACTTGGTGAGTCCTCGTCCTCCCTGAAATGGGTTTCTGCTTCCACATGCACATCAAGTCCTTCATTCGTAGCCCATCTCTTTAGTTTAAGCCATTTAGCTTTCCTCCACCCCTCCCCACCCCCATGTTAATGAACCCTACCTCGCAACCTATCAATCTCCTTCCTTGGCTTTCTCCCATTTCTGACCTCACTCCACGCACTCCCCCTATCACCATTCCCACTTCTCTTCCCACTCCCTTCTATGTACAACGAATACCTCAGCCTCCCTTCCCCCAACATTCCTGTATTTCCCCACTCTCTTCCCTTTTTTTGGCAAGTGTACAAAATTCTCTCCAGATCCTCTCGGCCGTCCACTGTGTGCAGTGCACCCCATCTACCACCTCAATATCCCTTCACCATATCTTTCTCACCAACATCAAATTAAAGCTCCTAACCAGGGTTGGAAATAATCATGATTATTTGAAAATAATCGAATTAATTTGATTACAATCAGATTTTAATAACATGTAAGGTTCCAACAATAATTATGACATAGTTAAAGTTGCTAGAGTTTGCTGTATTTCTTGCTTGGCAGTTGCTTCTATTACCTATAGATCTTTTTAAGTGTTAAAAGTTTAAAACGTGATTACCATGTGTAAATTTCAATGTTAACATGAACACCACAGTAACTATTATTACAGTAATAATTCTTAGTAAGGTCGGTGTAGGTGTTGTGGCACAATGACACATTCCTCACACGAGCTGATTACGATTAATCAGCCTAGAAGTACATGTTGCAAAGTCCTTTAGTTTTTTCTTGGATTTAAAGGATTGAATGTTGCCATTAATTTCTTACGTTGGTTGTTCCTAATCGGTTGCATATTTTTGTATGTATCAGGCCAAAAAAAAGTAGAAGAATATGTTCCTGACTGCGGAAGATTCAACAGCAGTGCATTTTAATTGAGTTGTTTTACGTTCTTTTGTACTTGTACAACAGTTTTTTGTCAACCTGGTCCTTGATTATAATCAAGTGAATTTCAATTTTAATCAAGTGATTATAATAGCAACAACCCTACTCCTAACCTCCCTTTTCCAGCATCGTGCACACAATTCTCCCCCTTTAGTTTTCCTCACACCCTCTAACCCCTTTTCGAATTCTACTCATCCAGCCCTTCCTACATCATCCACACCCATGCAAATCCTCCCTCCCTTCGGTCTCAAGGTCAGAGGCTACCACGGAGGTGGCCGTACACATGGGGTACCTTCGAAAATTGACCTAAGTAACTAAGGTTGCAAAGAAACATGCTCTTACATGTTCTGAGTAGGTCGTGTGAGATGTCACGTCATAATCCCCTGATCTAGCTTAATCTTAACAGAACAAACCTATCACGCTTGATTCGTGAGGGTTACTGGGGGGGGGGGGGGGGCCGGCGGGGCTAACACTGCAAATGAATTGACTATCGAACAATCAGAAATGAGAGAAACAAAAGGGGGGCATTGCAGTTATTTGCATTAATTCGCAGTGTCAGGTGGACGAGTTTATGTTGTATTTGGTGCAGGGTGGAAGAAGGTTCGGTATTATAGTTTTATAAATAAGCTTCAGTAATTAACTCCTGCTTGTAAAAAATACTGTTCGTAGTTATTGCTGTCATGTGAATGAGCATCGATACGACAACGAATCGTTCTAGTAACGATTTTGGGTTAAAAGTGATACTAATTTGTGACAGTGTAGAAGCAACGAGTGTTACTTTTGCTTGATCCAACCAAGTTAATTTTCAAAGGCGCCCCTCGAATGTTCTCCCAGATCCCCTCGTCCACACCAATTTCGTTTACTCCTCCTTCGACACGTACCACCTCGATGCGTGAAAATGTAAATTACCTGTGAAATTGGTGGCGAGCACCTTCTTGGCGGGTACCATAAGGTTCCAAAGCTGACATCCCCTGGAGTCACAGACTCCCTGAACTTTTCGTGAAGATTCGAAGATTAAGTAAATTAAGATGAAAGTTGTTGAGAAGAGCAAGAATAAATTTTGAACAGATTTAAAGTTTTAAAAGAAAACATCTTCTGTTCACAGGGGAAGAGAGGGATTCATTAGGAGATATGGAGAAAACAAAACCAGGTTAACCTCTCTTTATGATGTGGGTCCTGGACTGGTCTTGCAGTCTTCTTTATTCATCTTCGTTGTTGATGTTGTCCAACTTGTTTATGTCTTGGGTGTTGTCGACCGTGGGGGCAGACAGGATTTCTTGTTTATTGATGGGTTATAGGTGTTGATTGTAAATGGCTATCTTTGTGTGATGTCTGATGATTGTTGATTCAACTTAGTTTTCCAGATTTCTTTTGATAAAAGAATTGCTTTCATCTACATGAGAAGTGATGGTTTTATTGAAGCTTGGGTCATAATGATGTGTCGAGGAGACAAGATCCGGCCCATTTCTAGTTGTGGGAAGAACAGGAGGTTAGAGGTTGCAGTTACGTAGGTCAAAGCCGAATGCAGTTGACAGGTTTCAGAGAGGTTGGCTTGTGGAGGCAGCAGGCAGGGATTGTCTTCCCTCTTCCACTGTTTGAGGAGGTCTGACAGAAGATTGGAGGAAGGGTCTTCTTTATTTTAAAAGCCTTCCTTGAAATGGTGTGATAAGCAACTTTCTCATTCACGGTTTGAATGATCACTGAAAGGTTGTGATGAGTCAACGAAAGGGATGGGTAGAGACCAGCCTTTCGGTGTGAGGCTGGGGTAGAGTGAAGGTTGCTTGTGGCTTGCTCTGCTTGTTGCGGCTGTGACCCCACTGCCCGACGATGAAGTGGTTTCCCCGACAAGATGGATGTCGTACGTGGCGCCACCCAATAGTTGGTGGGTGATGGAGCAGCTTGCAGTTAAGCATGACGATCGATTCATAGTTGTCACAGTTTGTCAGAGTGAGTCGGAAATGTTGTAGTGGGATCTTGCGGTGATGCAAAAGCTGGGCTTGCTTCGAGAGCATGCTGGTTGGCTTGGTCGAAGGTAAAGGTCTAGGGGATGCACAGGGACGATGTTGGATGACTGGTAGAGGACCTGGCGACTGGTCTTTCGGATGGAGACACCTTTTGGGGTGCCTGGGTGCTTGTTTTCATGTTGCTTGTGTCAGTCAGTTGGTGGGAAGTTCCACGAAAGAAAGTTTGAGCGCATTGAGACCAGGTGCAAAAGTGCTGGATTCCATGGCTCTTCTTGACCTTGATGGGTGTTGATTCTTTGCCGTCATTGCCATCATTCCAAAATGACGGGCATGAAGGCAGATCTAGTGTTCGTTGGATGATCATTCTTTGCACGAAACAATCGTTGACTCTTGACCCTTGTGCGTGGTGGAGACAAATTTGGACGGCGAGCTGGTCATTGCGAAGGGAGAATGACCAGCCCAAGGCATGGTTGGGAGGTAGAAGAGTTGAGCTTCGGTGCTGTCTCACTGGATATCGTCAGGTCAGGGCATGCGCTGATGCGTTAAGCCTAATGTGGTTGACAGATAAGAAAGATTCGACCTCTTTTTGCTTTCAATTTCCTTTCTGCACGCTGGGTTATTCCTGGGAAACTATAAGGGGAACTATGGTGGCTGGATGGAGAAATCTTGGTCTGTATTTCCCAAGGTGCGCAGGTTCCTGTTGATGTGATGTCAGTCTTCCTTGATGGGTGGATTGCTTTCGTGGTACGAAGAGAAATTCGGAATGGTCTCCTCGGTGAGTTAAGACGAGATTCAACGTAGCTCTGATGGTCGTCGGGACTGGGTTTTCTTGCTTGTGTTGGATTTCCACCATTGATCCTCTGTGGTCAGGTTAATGCGAAAAGCGGTCAGGAAAAAAAAAAGATGGCAAACAATTGCAGTTGCTGTTTTTTCCTCTGGTATATATTTTTTAGCGTGACCTTGGATGCAAAAAGATGAAGATCTGGATTCAGGATTATGCATATTACTGCCGTTTATTGGCGGAGCGAAATACTTGGGCGACTGACCCTAAAGAAGCCATGTTGGTTCACTACCCAGACTACCGAAAGAGGTCACATGACCTTCCGACCAGCGAGTGTGCGGCGCTTGCGAAAAAGAAAAGGCGGAACGTGTTGGGATACGGGGCTATCATGTGCCACCCCAACAATCGTCCCAATTTCTCATGTCGCATTTTTTTTGGGGGAGGGGGGGGGCAGAGGGGGAGCATGGAGCAACCCTGGGAAATGACATGAGGGAGGCACTGCCCCACAACGGTGAAGCGACTTCGAGCCACGTAACTAGTGCCTCCAATCACTCGAGCAATTGCCGTGAGTGAGCACGTTGCCACCATCTTGGATTTGCCCGGAAGTAGTTGGAGACAACAGCTCGCGGCCAGATGTGACACATGGCGCACCACGTTTTTGATCGCGAGTACTCTGGTCGCTACCGTGGCTAGATTTCGGAGCGAGTGAATAGGGCTTGATTGAATAAGCCAGTACTTATGACGAGTGTCATCGGTTAAGAAGTAAGCACAAGTTGAAGGAAGTAATAAATTTAATTTACAATGACTCAATTACCCTTTGCAAACTACAGAGTAATACAAACAAACATACAGACTGTTAAAATTGTATGCAATGGTCATAAACAATGATATACTAGATTTAACGATGGAACATTTTTGATGTGGAAAAACAAAACAGGTTAAGAACTAATAGCAGTGGCACAGTTGAATACCACTTCAAGCACAAACTATGTGAATTAGGCAGTACAAGGAAAAAGTTTTAGTTCTGTGTTGGATGTTTTCACTAAATCGCGTACAAGAAAAATTAACAGTACACGATTCATTACCCATCACACACACACACACACACAACGATGGTAACAGCCAATTTTATTCAAAACAATTTCATGCAACCACACTCTTAACATTCTTCTTTATACTACTTTAACCTTTCTTAGTCGTCACATGTTCCATACGGATAACCAGCAGTTATTTCTGCCTCAAAAATTGCTGTGTCATCCATTAGATAGTCGTCCATTCTTTTGGACATTTCCTCCCACTTTATAAATATAGGGTATCCCCAGGTAGCTGCATGGTTGCTAAATATTTTGTCAGTGCTTTTCAAACTATAGGGTTTTAAACTATTCTTGTGATTTATCATTCTATATTCTACGGTGGCTTTGCAGAACCAGTCATGGTTTTTCAAGGTACACTGGCATTCCACGTAAAAACCAATGGTCTTTTCTTCACCTTCCTTATTCGTTGGCTTTATAATAATATTCCACATTAAGGTATTTATCATTCTTTGAAAACTTTGCTTCTTAGTTTTTAGTTCGCTAAGGTGAGGAACAACAAGTATAATTGTATGTGATCGGTTTCCTTCGCTTAAGACAAACACATCAACACCTAATTGGTTCATTTTATTTGTGATCTGAGATGACGCCGACATCATAACCTTGTCGCTCAATAAAGCTTTCAGGCAGTCGTGGCTCACTAATTTGGATTCGACACAGGCAAAAATTCCATTTGTGAATTCCTCGCGATCCGTTACATCATGGCGCAACCAATCCAGAATCCCTCTCAGCAACTCGTCTAATCGACATTTTTGGCGCACTGCAAAGGTTGTAAGTTCCTTTATCATGGCATCGCTAATTTTGAGGAATGCTTCTGTATTTCTGATTTCTTTAAAGTGAGCCAATACGAAACCCAAAACATATTTTATGAATTCCGAATTGTCGTAAAGGGCACCAATTTCCCAAACGTAGATACAGTTTTCGTTCAACAACCCGTTCTTTAGTGCCTCAAGGCATATCTCCGTTAAGTCACGTAACTCCATCATGTGAGCTGCAGCTAGGACTTCGGTTGCACGTTGTGTGGTGTTTATCATAGTAACGTCTCCCGAATAGACATATTTTAAAACAGCATCCATAGTGTCGGGATCAATAGAGTCGAACACAATCTTACCAGTTTGGGCCTCTTCCATTCCAGAGCTAAACATTTTTAAGAAATATGGGCTACTGGCCTGCAATATCAGTCGATGGGCACCAAATTCTTTGATTCCACATATCAATGTTACATCGGCATGTTTTCCAATTCTCATGCTAGCTAAAGATTCGTTGAGCTTTTCCAATCGTAATCCCTTAATCGTATCAATTTTTTGGGGACTAAATCCTTCCATTTCGTGGCAGTAACGACAGTCTAACACTAACTGATCTACTTTATGCCTTCACCTACGACCAATCTGCCCGCTTTCTCATAAATTTTCCCGCCAATCCACCACCAATAATCTGTAAGCGTTCGTATAGTTGAGACCAAGTCCAACTGAGATAGATTCATTAGTAGCACAAGGCGCGTAGCTAATACCTCAGCTGGCCTTTAACTTTAATTTTTCTACTTTAATGATTTTATTTCAGAAATTCCAAATCGCCTTTTATGGGGCATTAGATGGAATATAAGATAATGACTGCATGAATTGATAACAATTCGTAGACAAAAAAATTTGAAACCCTTCGTCGAGGCTGGTGTGGCCTAAGATTATTAGTAGTTAATAATCTTAGGTGTGACTGGTAGATTACGAAGGTGCAATATTATTTCTTAAAATAACAATAACCTTAGCCTTAGTCTAACATTTAAGTTATTATTTCACATTAGATGTTAGTTATATTAAAGGAACGATACCGCTACATCGAAGACCCTTCCTGAAGCAGTAAATGTGTTGTAAATTGAAGGTGCTGTGTTGCTAAATTGTAACCAGATTGAGATTTTAACATGAATAGTTTAAAAAAAATGGTTTGGGCGCAAAGAATATGAGTTCGACTTTTTCCTGATACCAGCCAAGATACCAGCTAATACAGATTAAATCAGAAAATAACTAATGAATTCCGAAACATTACCGCTCGTGTTTCCGGATATGGCGTCCTTCAATCTAGTTCACGTTCTTCTTCTTTTCTCAGTGATGCACAACGTTAAGACGACGAGAGACTTCGTTAAAGTTAATAATAATTTAATTTCTTGATAGGCGCTAAAAACTAAAACAAGCGGTGAAATAGACTGGCGAATTAATTTTAAGGGGGCTTTTAGATTTCCGGGAGATGTCGCTAACTGTCGGAGATCCCTTCGTCGTCTTGGCGACGAACGGACGCCCACACTCCACACCCGCGCCAAAAATGAAGCCGAGAAGTGATAAACAAACGCACCTAAAAATAGCAATGAAGCTAAATCGGGAATTTCGCAGCCCGTTCATCGAAGTATTTAAAAGAGCGGGTTCCAGATCGGATTTTGGGTGAAGACCGACGATTTTTGAGAAGATTTTGATAGCGTTTCCAATTTACCGAAAACATGGATTTCAGTGCGATGACCTTTGAAGCCACGATGGTGGGGATGGCCGGTGGATCTATGACAGATTTATCGGGTAAACCTATAAAATTCAGAACGGTGCGTTTATTACGATATCGCGCTTGTATAGATGACGTAACCACTGCAACGTAGGTGTGTATGTACTAAACCGTTAGCAGGCTAGCATGTATTACCTAGCAGGTTCCTGTGTTTAGACATTGTTTGGTATTGTTATTGTGATGTGTATTATTATTATGTTGTTAATTGCTGTAACTTGACAATGCGTGCATGTTGTGCCAACTTCCTGTAACATGTTACATGCAATTACTGGACAATTTTTCAAGAGGTTTAAAAGAACATACACTATATTGTGCATCCTAGGCGAAATAAGTATTACAACATTTACATTGGCCTTCAGCATAAAAAGCTCGCATTGTTCGGTAATTATCTAGATTAGGGGCACCACGCCAAATCCCTTAATTTTTGTACTAACCGACGCTACTCTTCATCCTAACACTATTTCGCATCATAAAACCCGGGGGAAATGGGTGTAAGGTTGTAAAAAAAAATTTCAAAAGACGGGAAATGCTAGTCACATACGTGTTAAAGCAGCGGCGGCGACAGCCATATTGTGAGGGAAGAAGGGTAGCCAGAAAACCCGATTTGCACCTCACTAAAATTTTACGGAAACGTAACCTAACCTAACCTACCTAACCAACCTAATCTACCTAACCTAACCTACCTAACCTAACTGACCATAACAACAAAACCACACGAAGCTGACAATAACAAAACAACGAAAGAAAAATTTCCGCAACGTTTGTTGTGAAAATCGGGTTTTCTGGCTACCGGCTTTTCGAATCAAACACCTCACAGTATGGCTGCCACCGCCGTAGCTCTAGCGTGCCTGTAACTAGCATTTTACGTCTTTTAAATAATTTTTTGAGAAGTTTATAGATGTTTCCCCCGGATTTTGTGATGCGAAATGGTGTTAGGATGAAGAGTAGCGTCGGTTAGTACAAAAATTAAGTGATTTGGCGTGGTGCCCCTAATCTAGATAATTACCCATTGTTCATATATTTATTTGCCTTTTGCTTCATTCTAAATGGCGTGCTGGTCGGTTCTCAGTTGCTTTGGTAGGTACCTACCCCAAAATAAAACTTGTTAATGATTTCCGCCAAGCTTTTCGGCCATGTGAAGACGTGCTATCAAACGCCAAGCTAGTCCCACCGACTAAGACTTCAAACGTTAAATGAAATATATGAAAATTGCTTATTACGCAATTTTCAATTATTTTGTTTAGTGAGTGGGATTAGCTTGGTGAAAGAATTTGGCGTTTGCTATTACGACTCAGTTTGGCCGAAAAGTTTGGCGGGAAGTTTTTGTTTTTGGATAGATATCAGATCTTTGTGGTCCAAATTGATGAAATCCATTTTTTTTTTTAGTAATTATGAGACGGAAACGCCAATCTAGTTTTCTGGTCCATTTATTAATTTTTTTGTTGGCTTTCGTTACATTTTGAGGACAGCAGTCAACTGTTTTCATATGATTAGTATTTCTTATTAGTACTGCAGACGCACAAATTTATTTAATGTTCAGTTTGGTATTGTTGCATAATAACAATGTAAAACAATCAATTTGGTTGTTAGAGGTCCCTAACCCCTCTGAACCACTTGACCAATTAGAAGAGGCCTTATGAACAGGCACCTCCGTAGCAATACCTGTAAAATGATCTAAGAACCAGCTTTATTCACCGCATGGAAGAATTTATATTTGTGATACAAGAAAAGCGTACTAGTAGCTTGTAACCAGGCAAATATTAACGTTACCTACATCGTTTTTTCAACAAGAAAGCGGTAAGCTGTGTCATTAATAGTGACTTTTATGTTGTCAGCTGACCAAAGTCTCCCGATCAAACAAGTTTCAACTTTTTCTTATCGCATTGTTATTTATCCTCAGATGGCTGAAAATAACCAAACTACCTTAGCTGTAAAGATACAATGTGTCAAGTGGTCACCTTGCTCATATATATTTTATCTGGATGTTATCGTTTATCTTGGCGGGCAACACACTACCGTGTGTCTTGGTCGGTCCAGCCAGGGCTTGCGAGAGCTCACGGCATCCCAGGCAATATTATGAGCTTTATTCTTAATTGCCTCAACCTAGCATGCAGCTCCCGTCAATTTGCCATATAGTCAACAGTACAAAAGCCTGTACAGAGCACTGGACTTTTGACCGAACGGCAAACGTTCTTAACATTTTAAATACAAAAAGAGGCTTCTGTCAATCCCATTATCGTGTGCTTTTTAAGTTGGCCTTTACTTTACAAAGCTTACATTGTTTGCTGAGAGCTTCATTCTAAATGCGTGAGACTCTGAAGTTGCCTGGTTTGCGAGCTCGGGGTTTGGCAAAAAAATGAAGTATGAATCACTTCATTTTTTTGCCAAACCATGGGATCGCAAACTGCTGCAGGTGATTTTACATGTCCTAACGTCACAGAAGTGGTGACGACCTTACTTTCCTTGACTTATGAGAACTGAGAATACCTGTGAATGAAAGTACTAGATAGACAACTGACCTGCAAACTGACGCAGGTGATATTAAGTGTATTTCTTAATGTCACAGAAGTGGCGAATGCCTCACTTTCCTTGACCCATGAGAATGCCTAAGTGGAGTGTGGCTTCTAGTCTGGATGGCAATGAGAGATTAGAGAGAGTGTCAATATCGGAGTTCGTATTGAACTCACTAATGACAGCCAATTCTGCGTTGCTGTTGTACCGTAACAAACTGCACTTCGTTCCTGTTGTTAAGGATTTATTGTTGTCTATGGCTCATAGAGCACACCAGAGCTATCAGCAATACTTGAAGGATGAAAAGGAAGCACAGAAAACTGGAAGAAGAGGAAAGTAGAAAGAAGAGGCGGCAAATTCACTACCTACAGAGGAAAGTTTCATTGCCGAACTTTGAAGAAACGTTGAAGCCGTTACGGGCTACAGAAAGGAAAAGAAATGCATGGCTGACGATTTGTTTCCAGAAGCTAATAAGCACCTTAGAAGGTTACCCACTGTCAAAGATTTCAAGGAAATAGTGATGACACAGGCCGGAAAGAGGGTGCCCAAGCAGCCAAAATGGCAGCAAGTAGCAGCGAGGAGCTTGTGAGCAAAGCACACCAACTGGTCAGTGCCTTGGTCTCCAAGACAAGAAGATAATAGATTGAATCACGTTGCCGACCGGTGTATACACCGCGAAATCCATCACACGCCTTTTGCTTTGGTAATAAAAAGATATTCATGTCTGCATTGTGGTGAAGTATGATAAAAAGTACAACTTAGGCCCAACCAAAAAGCCCATGTTTCAATGCTGAAAACGGGCGAATTTTTGACTGTTTTTACTAACAGTCGTCCTCAGACGATAGCCTGGAGAACTGCTCGAACTTCACCCCTCTCCTTCCAACGAACTTTTTTTGGTGGGCATAAATTGTACTTTTTATCATGCACAACAACCAAAGTAAAACAACCGAATTAGCGGTTTTTACCAAGATGTGGTGAAGTGACAATGGCGAAACGAATACGGTTTCAGCAAGCGAAATAGCAGAATCGTCTGCTTGTTTGGGGCTCCATTCTACTGAATGGCTGACACCCGGGCCTAGTACAATTTTTACCAATTGATCATTTAATATCAATTAGCCCAAACAAGGGCGAAATAGTCTGTCTAGAGATCTTTGTGGGTGAGAGCTAATTGATATTAAATGTGGTGAAGTATATTTGTTTCCTAAAATATGGGATTTTAATAAATGGCCCCTCTAGAAGAAGTACTTCTTAGCAGTGAAGTATTTGATTGCTAACTGCTTACTACCAATTAGGCTGATAAATGGGTTAAAGTGGCACTATCACCGATTGAAATGCGAACGAAAATACTGTGGTGCCATCTAGCGACATTGATATTGTTAACCTTTATAGCTTACTCGGAGGTGCACGAGGATGAACAAAATTTTCACTCAATAATTAAGGATGTCGTGGCTTGTTTATTTCGTTAAACGAAATGCCGTTATGCATTCCTTCGCTTGGTGCAAGCAAACGCTAGATGGTACTACACAGCGCTAGGTGTTGTCACAATTCGTCTACTTTCAATCGGTGATAGTGCCACTTTAAGATTAAGAAGATTAAAACACAGTGATATCTGCTTAAAACACAAGTTTTTTTTAAAAGATAGATAAATTTAATAAAAGCTAGGAAGATTTTAAATTGCGTGAAATTGCTTACAGGGTCCTGTTTAAATATCTCTTTAAACATCCTGACGAGATAAAATGACCTAGAATATAACGTACAATCACGCCAACAACAGCGCTCTACAACAAATTAAATACTGCAAACTTTTTACTACCTATACCATGAGCCACAGCTGTTTGCCGTGATGTCATCACGAGTTAGCCACTGACAAACGAGAATAGTAGATCTTTGGCCGTCCGAGTGGACTAGCCCAGTCATGTGATATGCGCGTCACAGCAATCAACCGTGACGCGTTGTTTAGTATCCTTCCACAGGCACCTCACATTTGTCATTCTCTCGATGCTAGGAAACTTTCGTTGTTTAGTATCCTTCCACAGGCACCTCACACTTGTCATTCTCTCGATGATAGGAAACGTTCGTAATGCTTAAAATCCTGGCCCCATTAGACAGAATTATAGATTTACCAGGCTGAACTTTAAAATTCCGACCAAGTTTGCTTCCAAAAATATGTTGGCAGAGGTAAACTCTTCCAACCAAAACCTGCTGCGGGTTCTGGATAGACCGAGACTATATTTTTAGCAGTTGTTAGGGAGCTAGTAATGAAAGTGTCTTGATCATATATACGTTTTTATTTATTTAATTAATTATTATTATTGTTTTTTTTAACAGACAATCGACAAATTGCCCGACAAAGTGCTGCTTCACGTTTTCTCCTACCTTGCTCACCGAGAAATCTGCCGTCTGGCATGTGTTTGTAGGAAGTGGCGGACAGTGGCCTATGACCCACGACTATGGGCAATGGTATCTTTGCGCCCTGAATTTTCGGGTCTACGTGTGCCTACACTGGAGTCACTGATGTCTCTTATCAAGTATGTTGTTGCGTGGTACCTACTGTGTTTCAAATGGTGTCCAGATTTGGTACTTTAAAAATCAACTCAATTATTAACTGTTGAACATTTATTAGCCGAAGCCCCATTATCCAAATGCGTTGATTTTCTGAACTCACATTTTTAAAAATAATTTCAGAAATTTGCCACATTTTTATTAAGGAATAGGAAATCTAAAAATTTAACATAATTGCATTGTGTAATTTCCCTTCTTTAGTTTTATGCATCCAAGGAAAATTCACAAATACTAAAAGTGAGCCAAGTTATGGCCACAAAAAATAAATTCCTTGGTTCTCATAAGTGAAACAAACCAAAAGTCTATGCGTGCGGTTTTTAATTTTGAATTTTCCAATCTCTGTAAGTCTGATGCGGTGCAGTGATTGTTTTTATGTGAATTAATTTTTTTCTTTCTTTTGTGAAGCTTTCTTACTAAATGCGACGGAATATTGTGAAAAATGCATATTGTAGTACCCGATTTTTGCAAGCATGAAACAGGACGGAAAGCCAATGGGCTCGAAATTGGTTAGCTAAATACGGATGCAAATCTATTTACGTTGCCTTTTGGACTTATATGTCAGACTGCCTGAGCGGGGAATCGAACCCGGGACCTCTGACTGGCCGTGTCAGTCTGGCTTAGCGGTAGGGCCTTGGCCTTTGATTTCAGAGGTCCCGGGTTCGGTTCCCCGCTCAGGCAGTCTCACATATAAGTCCAAAAGGCAACGTAAATAGGTTTGCATCCGTATTTAGTTAAGCATGAAACATAGCCTAATTTCCAAGGTTTTAGTGTGCAGACTGTACCCAACTGTCAAATAAAATAGTGTATGTTACCAAATTATGTATAATGTTTATTTTAGCTCGAAGAAATGTTCCTTTCCTTGATTCTTAAAATTACTAGCCTATTATGTTGTGCAACTAATACTTGGCGTTAGTTGCCAAGTTATAAAATCCAGGTGGCGTTTTTGCTGGATTCCTTGCCTTTCTTTTCTGTGCGGTTAGCGTATAGCTGCATAAAAAGCTTGCTGTTAGAGGCAGCATGGCATGTTTAATAACCAAAGTAAATTGAAAAAAAAAGAGTTTATGCGAGTTAACGCGTGCTATTTTCTATTATTTCTTCAATGATAAAAAGGAGTGATGTGCGCGCTTATGAGAACCTATGTTAATTTTTTTCATGGTGTATTAGCCATTGTATTGATGGCCAGAATTAGGCTAGTTCTACTTCAGAGAATTACTAGTTCTGCTTCGCTAGTCCTAGCTTACTTTAACTTGAACTCTATAGTTCTGTAGAGTTCTAGTTCTCTAATAATAATAAGAATTTATTGCTCTAAATGGGCAAAACGGCAAGAAAGGGTTCCCTGGGGAACCACTAATAACTTGCCGTAAATTAGCATTACGTGTGTCACAGTTACAATTACAGCGTTAAAAACAACGTTAAAAAGAAAATCGTATCAAAGGATACATCATCAAATGGATAAAACCGGTTTCGCTAATTACAAGACATCAATAGGTGGCCAATTTAGGTTCTGGTTCTTGCTCTTGTTCGCTTGTTCTACCTCACTGTATTACCAAATGGGTATCTCCCCTGCATACGGAACATTTGAGCTAACTACTTTGAGTACAATTATACCTTAATTTTTGCAAAATTTACGTCACTTCCGGTTGCTTCCTCCCTCTCCAACTCTACCACTGTTTCTTTTGTTGTGGCGCGAGCTGGGTCGTGTTGAATTTGCTGCATACATCTTGCTGGGGCGTTATATGTGTTAGACCTTTGTGTGCCAGTAATATGAAACCAGCAGCTCCTTGTGCTATTGTGGAGTAGTTATTCGCTGTTAGTAACACCCTAACATGCTTATATGAATGTACTATGAGCTAACTATTGCTAGCACACTAGTATTGTATAGCTTATGTGAGCTAACTATGATCCATGTCCACATGTCGTGTATATGGCTGTATGGTTGTTATACTATTGCACGTATATGTAGGTGGAGCCTGGGTAGTGCAGGTGAGAGGGTGAAGTACAGTAGTGACATCGTGAGTAGCCTACTTGAACTACCTGTCTCCATATAAGTAGGAGCCCTGGTGCTAAGAAGCCAGTTCATGTTTGGGCTCTGGCTCAGCAACACTCCTCTCATCTGCACTGCCAAGGGAATCTCCTTAGCCTACCCGAGCTTACTGAACAATTGTACCGCCCACGTCCCTCCACCCCTCCTCTTCCACCTCGCTCCCTCCTTCGTCCCTCAAGAAAGTGTAACCTAAGTGACACTTCCTTGCTTCTCTCACCAATTCAAATTCAAATTCATATGATAGCATTGACAAGTTTGTACACTCCGACCTGGCTGCCAAGCTGGATGACGAGTGGAGCCTACTTGGCGAACAAAGTATATAGATCAGTGGTCGGAACGGCCATCACGGTAGCTTTAATTTTCAAGCACCGACGTGTAACTTTTTTGATTTCCAACGTTTATGCAGTGAGCTTTTGATAATGGAGGACACACATGTCGCCGAAAATTCAAGCGAACAGTAGTTATTTTTATTCTGTGGTAGTAAAATGTTAAAATAACTCCCCTTCCAATGTCTATTGATTACCGTTGTTATTGCCGATTGCCAGTATTTAAAGCAGGAATTCCATTGAAGTTCTTGAAAAATACGAAAAAACATGACAATTTCTTTGTATCCGTAAGTTGACAGCTACTCCACCCAAGTAAACCAAATAGGAAAATACATTATTTTAATAGCATGAAATTTTGCCACAAATCATGGCACCTTGATAAAATAACATTCTTGAGCCTTAATAACATTTCCTGGTTGACTATAAATAACTAACATGTGTTGACGTTATGTTAATGATGATGATTGGTAATTTTTCAGACGAAAATCACACCACATAAATTTGTTGGGCGAATCTACCTAAACTCCAACAAGTGATAATAATTATTTTGTGGTGGAAAAAAATTTGACGTTTAGTTTCAACTGGAATGTCGCGAGATTTCATAAAGCTCGGAGCATTTTGTCAATTTAGTTTCAAAAATGTTGGGGACCGTTGCCAGAACAAGTTACCTATAATTACTATTTATATCAAGGGTAATATGACATACACTACAGTACACTGGTACTTCAACAATGGTCAGTGGTGGTTATACATTATTGCATTTTCGGTATTGCTACAGCGCATCCAAGAACCCATTTTTCATGTTGCTTTTTTTTAAATTGTATTTTCAGTGTTCGTTTTGCATCATCATTAAGATACATTGAGCTACCTATCGAACTCATTACTCACACCGTTCTTCATGAACTTTGCAACAAGTGTCCCAACCTTACTCATATGTTGCTCGACTTCTCGACAGCCATGCAGCTTCACGACTTCACCGACATGCAGAGCTTCCCCACAAAACTAAAAAGCATGTGCATTTGCCTCTCCGAGGTTATCTTTATGGAGGGCTTTATGCGCAAAATCTATAATTTCATTAACGGCTTAGAAGTACTTCATTTGATAGGTAGGTACTATATTGGTGAAGAAAGCGTAAACATGTACTGTCCAGTGTACTATGATCACAGAAAAGCATGGTGGTGTTTACACCATAGCTCTGCATACATAATTTATGCTGTCACATAATCTTTTGAGAAGAGTGTAAGTAAAAACAAAAAAACATGCATTTATTTTTCATGAAGCGTTTTAGTAAAACTGAAGCGACAGGGTAATTGGTGCACATAGACACAGTATGTCGCTAGGGATATTGCATAAAGGAGGGCCTGTAAGGACCAACGCCACAGTGTCTGTCGTACCGTTCCAGTTTCATCTCTTGTAGGTTGCGACCCCCCCACGCAACCTGCTGTTGAACAAGCAGTCATAATTATTTTATGCTAAAATTATACTGTTTAGATTTTTACATAATAAATACGTGTGAAAAATACCACTCATACTTGAAGTTGTACGTTGAAACGGCATGCACTTGTTGTTGTGAGCACCATTGAAACAACTTTGAAGCATGGATGGTGTTTCATTTGCTAAAACCAAGGCCATGTGGGATATAAACAGCATGTCTCGCCTACTGACTCCACATCATTTCCAGCCTGTGCTCAGAAGTTATGTGTTTCTTCTGTTAAGATAAGGATGTTGACTGAACTGATCTCAAGCAGAGATGCAAAACCCGCAGCTTCTTTCCCAGACGCCCTTGTGACAAGGGAAGGAATACGAAGCGAGAGTTATATCATGGATACTCCCATGTTCTATGGATGTGTAAGCATTTATATTCTCCTGACATCACTTAATGTGACTTAAGTTCCCAACTCGTCCGATAAGTTCGCTTTCATTCTGTGCTGAACTTAAGGATAAACCAAGCTTAAGAAAAATCAAGAGTGGTTGATTTGCAGGGACAGTTTCATTCAATTTGTATGTTAACAGACTGAAAAGTTATTAAATTTTGTACGATTTGTAGTGTCAACATTCCTTCAAATTTCATCTCAACATTGCAACTGAATGCACTGTAAATCAACTCCTGAATGACGCGATTTCTTATCAAAGATGTTCGCAAAACAAAATGACACACAATCTTTTCGTTGAGGTGCAAATTTTCGGTGATGGCACTGTCAAGCATATAAAACAATTAAAAACAGTCTTCCACCTTCATCAGGTACTAGGAAAACTCACCAGATGCAACACTTCATAGCACTACACAATTTGAATTCCGTGCCACTTCCTGTTAGTGTCACGGAATTCAAATTGTGTATTGCTATGTAGTGAAGCGGCTGGTGAGTTTACTTGTGTCTGATGGAGGTGGAAGACTGTTTTTTCTTGATTTGCTTGCGTGACAGATTCTCGTCTCAGTGAAAGGATTGAGGTGCAGTTTGGTTTTGCATACACTTTTGCTATGAAATTTCTATAAAACCAAAGTAAGAATCAGCCAATCGGCTTTGATATTGCAAACGATGTGATTGTGTTGACCTTATTTTCATCTGCTAAAAAAAATTCGCACGTTTAACCTGGGACTGCAAACTTGACAGGTTCTCAAGCCGTTAAGTACAGCTTTTGAGTGAAAAATTAAGAAGGTTATATCGGCCCATCTACCTGACCTAATGCAGGCATTTTGGCACAAGTGACGTTCTTGTTAGGAAATACTTTTTTGATCTATACGTTTATTTGCAGTACATGCATGGCTTGGAATTAAACATTGCGAATCAAAGTTCACACTTCACCACTAATAAATGAACAATCATAAACTCTGTCCACTTGAATTTTCGGTGGAATAACGCAGCGTCCCCCTTCAAAAGTCCAGGCAAAAAAACGAAGTACAAAACGAGGTTCACATTGCTTCAGGCTGTGTCAGAATCTGAATCAGAATTCGAACTTGCCGCATTTTCCGTTGGACCACTGATCTTTATCGTGCGCTCAAACTCTGATTTCCATTGCCTGCTGAGATTTTTGGCGAGCTCTGGTCTCACTAGTCAAAAATCTCAGCAGGCAATGGAAATCAGAGTTTGAGCGCGCAATAAAGATCAGTGGTCCAACGAAAAATGCGGCAAGTTCGAATTCTTTTGCCTGGACTTCTAAAGAAGGTGGACGCTGCGTTATTTCACCGAATATTCAAGTGGACAGAGTTTATGATTGTTCATTTATTAGTGGTGAAGTGTGCAGTTTCAATCGCAATGTCGTACTCACGCCACAGTAAACACCGCTTGCCGGTATTTTTCCATTGGAATTTAACACTTGTTTGTTTGTAGGTACATATGAAAAAGTTGAAGAAGAGGAGGAAGAAATCTATGAAGTCATAAACATCCACAAGTTGAAGAGTGCTACACCTAATCTCAAAGTCGTCAACCTCTATGGTATCATTTTTGTGGATGACAGTCACGTTGAAGCTTTTTCAAGGTATTTCTCTGCAAAAATTAATATAATTTTTTTTCCATTTTTGGTGGGTTTAACTTGACCTGTGTACTACAGTGCTTGTTTTGACACTCAAGCTTAGTACGGATTCCGAGGTTCCTTATCTGTATCTTCTTGAATGTTGCTCTACTATTTAAAGCTGATCTTAACTTTATAGTGCTAATCACGTTTGGAACTTCCTTGCAAGGCTATGCCCTGGCACTCCTGTTCAACTTTCGGCGTGCACCAGCCTGGTAGAAATGCTTTAAGGGACAAGTCGCATTTGTGAGCTGAGTCAGATACGCAGTATGCATTACTGCGTATCTGCATGCATGCATCTGCATGCATGCATTACTGCAGCCTCTGAAGCAACAAAATACAACATCTACAGTTCTACACTGACAGCTACTGTGCAGTAAAAGCGACCCGATACACAAAGGCTTACTATTTGCAGAGTTCTTAACTGATTCAGGTTAATAATAATATAAAATAAACTGCCAGAATCAAGCTTAAGTGGCTTGAAAAAAGAAACTACAATCGGTCAAGGCGTTCTTTCTGGGAGCCTTGACAACATGACACGGGAGGTTGTTCCAGTCACGTACAGTGCGGTTGGAAAAAAAAGTACTTCCGTATGTCAGTCTCGCGTACTGCTTGTGAAGCTTGTATCTGTGACCTCTGGTCCGAATAGGCAGGGCAGCACATAATAATTCACGAAGGTCGGCACCTTCAAGGCCACGCACAATCTTAAAAACCTGTAGTAAATCTCCCCTGTTTCTGCTCTCAACCAGAGTAGTGAGATTAAGTTTCTTAAGTCTCTCTTCATAGGTAAGAATACGCAGCGATTGGAAAATACTAGTTGCACGTCAATGTATAGTTTCCGCGATGTGAATCCTTTGCCAGGTAAGGATTCCAAGCCTGAACAGCAATTTCAAGATGTGGGTGGGTATAAACGGTGTAACGTGTACGCAAGGTTTCAGTACCTAAATATAAGAATTAGTTTCGAATCTGACTCAGAACAGAGTTAGCATTTCTTGCTGCTGCAAGACACTGAACAGAGTGATTAGGATTTTCAGTGATAACAACTCCAAAACACAACTATGTGCTTATGCCCTTCTGTTTGGCGAGATAAGTAAGCTAAAGTATTAGCTTGGTTAGTAGAAAATCCTGTGGAAACTAGCCTGTAACATGACATAATATGGTCAGATGTTCAGCCATGCTGGAGTAAATAACTGGATTCATTGATGTATGTCTTATCATGTTGATTTAGTCCGATTTCTGTGGGACTGAGATCCACCGTGATCAAGCAAGTGTTCGGCTGTGAGAACCCACCTGTTACCATGAGGAAGTAGCATTAGTGGTTCAACGGAAGTACGGATGCTGAGGATGGAGGAGGCGTACTTATGGATGGTGGTAATGACCGAGTTTCAAAGTTAAATTGACTTTTGTATTGAAATCTGTTGGGGAGATATAAATTTGATTCTCTGGAGTTAAATTTGATGTGTGTTTGTAAAATTCCGTAAGTGATTGATATTCATGTAAAAATCCTTTATACAGGGTGGTCCACAAAAAACTGACGACCCAACATTTTCTAAGTCCAACTTTTCTAGTTAGCACCCCTCAGAACCACAAGAGCACAGAAATCAAATCTAAGGAAACAAGATTTCTGTCCTCTCCTGCTTCTGAAGGGTGCTAACTAGAAAAATTGGACTTAAAAATGTTGGGTCGCCAGTTTTTTGTGGACCACCCTGTATTACAAAGCTGGGCTATTTTTTTGCAGCAATTGTATTCAATTGGAATGTTTATCCGTAAATTACTGCCACAAATTTACTGGTTCAGCTTTGAAGATTTTGTTGACTCGTTGCAAGAAGTTGAAATGTCTCCTGATGCAGCACACAGGTATGGTTACTAAAAATATTACGGCTATTTCGATACCAATAACCAACTTTACCAATCCCACACTGAACTAGTTTTGAAAAAATGTTGCCAGTACCGTACCGACACTGATTTCCAAAATTTGTTTTACCAATGATGTAGTCCATATTTATTAAAATTAAAAAAATTAAATAGTAACCAACAGTTAAAAGATAGCTAGGAAGACACTCAGTGTTTTCCTGGGAAAAACGCCACAAACCGCATGTCTTAATCTCGAACGGTTCCAGAGTTATTGAACCTTCAGTGAAAGTTGTCGACAACTGATCCGATACTGATACCACAAACATCGGCAACAGATACATTTCAGTGTCGGTATTGGTTCAGCCTTAAAAAATATGAATAACGTACAAATTGGTTAATAGATTAGTACGCAAAGCTGACTGTGATAAATTGTACACTAGGATTGTAAACTTGTAAGAGTCTGAATGTGAAATAAAAAGCAAACTCAGCTGGGTCTGAAACCAGAGTCTCTGATTTTCGTGATCGGTAATACTGTACCAATCTAAATTTGTGCAGGATGTAAACCTTAAAAAAATCCATGTTGTGTTTTACTGTTAAAGTTTATCACCGTATCATCCTCCACTTCACAATTTATGCTCATATTCTGTACGTTGAAATACGATTTGAAGATTTCGTAGGTAGTTTTAGTTGTTTGACTTTGAATTAGTGGGTAATTTTTGTCCAATAAAGTTGGAATATGAGTGTAAATTGTGAAGCGGATGATGATATTGATTTTCATTTAAATTCTCCATCCTATTTACGCAAAATCTCAACTCGAAAAATACAGCTACCTTATTTAATTATGCTAATTTTCGACAGCTTTGAATTCAGTACTAATTCTTGCTGTCTTTGTCAGGCCTACTGAAAAGTGTGTTACATCGGGTTACAGAACAAAGTGCATCTAGATGTAAACCGAAGTAACATACTTTTTATTAGGCCTGACAAAGCCAACAGGAATTAATACTGAATTCAAAGCTGTCGAAAATTTAAAAAAAATACGATAATTGTAGTTTTTGAGTTGAGATTGTGTGTAGTAGGATGGAAATTTAAATGAAAATTTAAATTCTGAAGTGAACTCTGAATGTCATGCGAAGCATTTTGGTGTTTACAAGCCTTTAGTCCCAAAGGCAACGGAAATATGCCTGCATCTGTATTTATTTATATATCGCTAATCGAGACGATTCGGTTTTCCTTCCTGTTTATTATAGAGGTACAGGTTCGCCAATGGAGAATTATACAATTCTGCCATGATGCTATCTGTTGACTCACATATTATTAAATTTTGCCACATACGAAGGAGTACTTCTACAAATGTTTTCATGGCTGCACTGCATATTACCACTTTTTGTTGATTCAATACTGGTCAAGTACGGGAGTCTGACATAGATACTAAAAGTGGCGTAAAGGAGGGCCCAAAATGTTACCCCATTGTTCAATCTCTCTTTCTGGGTCGTGACTCCAGGCAGCAAAAAAATATTACTTTGGCTATTATTAACCGAGGCACTGCAACAGTGTTGAACGAATTTGGGAAGGAGGTCAAGCCCAAAGCAGACTGAGCTAGAAGTCACTGCTTTTGTAAAATAAGATTCGGGCAATGTTGAGTCTTGCCTGGCGCCAGGAAACAAAACTCACAGCTTCTCTCTCAAGGGATAGAATATGAAGCAGTAGTTACGAACATGGACACTCTACGTCGTATGGACGTAAATCATTCCAAGTCCCTGTCAATACTCAATTTTATTTTGTCTGAAATAGCTAAGCAATCTTTGATTTTACCAGCTTGTTTTAGAACTGAAGAAGTAATACTAATGAAAAATTTTAGGTTTGTAACTTAATTAGTAAAACTTTCTTGCTCGTAAATATCTTTTTATGACTTATTTTTGCTAAGTAACTTGGAAACAACTTAGGCAATCCTCTTAGGTTTTAAAAATGTCTCAGTTCAGTTCAATACAGGCTTAAAGACTAGTGTTATGCATGCTAAACAGCAGGACAGTTCACCCGGTTCAAATCGTCAGGGATGAATACTTTCAGAGCCAGACTCCCAGCTCATACCCAATCACCCATACAGTGGTACTATTTACACTTTGTCTTTACATGCCATATAAAGCATTGTCTAATTAAAAAAAAAATTAATTGCTATTTCTTTCACAAACAGGACTATTGAGTGAACACGTCATGGCAGCAGAATGGGAAAACTCAAGTCTGCAAGAGCTCGACATTACTGGTTCAGAGTTGTCAACGGAATGTTTAACCGATTTGCTGACAAGGGTACCTGGTTTGCGTTACTTGTGTGCAGCACAACAAGATGGATTCAGAGATTCGGTTTGTTATGTTTTAAATTCTTCCCTACCCTTTTCTGCATGGCCAGTTAACTATCCAGCCCGCCCGATCTACAAAGACTTTTTTGTGCGGGGGGTAGACAATATGACCATCACAAAGTGACGTTACCGAGGGCATTGCTAAGCGATGCTTGCACAGTCATCAGTACAAACAACAACGTGCCAAACATGGTTTTTATTCGTAGGTGGCGACTTATATTGGAAGCTAGTGGTGGTTTTTCAAAAAATTTAAATTTTTCATAGATTTACGTGACAAATTTTTATTAGCTGTAAAATTATTTTTAGTTACCACTCAGACACAGTTAAGCTTTTTCTCTGCGCTTGGAGTAAGCTATTGCTCTGTGGTTTGAGTAAATAGCAACACGTTCATTTATCCAGACAGTATTTTAAGGGAAAGAGCAGCCATTCCTTTTAAGCTGTAACCATCACTTTCGGCGCTGACAGAGAGTGGAAACAGGACAAATCATTCTATCAGTGGCGCTTTCGGCAACCATATTGTCAATTCTAGTTGCGTACGCAAGTTTTTACCCAAGATCTACCCAATACTGCAGTAAAGCCCTGACCTGTATTAAGATTTTCCAAGAACTGTATTTAGAAGAAAGGAGACTACAGAACAAAGGACCTGTCGGTACACTCGTTATTAAGGCTGTACCGAACGAGAATTTTTCAGCCGAACCGAACCAAACCGAACAAACCTTAAATAAGTCAAACACCGAACACTTCCGAACCGAACAAAAATGTACCAAACCAATCTATCTTAAACTAAAATGTAAAAGAACTCAGTTCCTTCAAATCACAAGTTTCTTAACAAATGTAGGTATTTTCACATGGACTTGTAAGTCCATAGATGTTGTAACTCTGTTTAAACATAAAAAAATCTGCACTACTTTTACATTTTCCCTTATAACTACTGAACCGTTAGTGCTAGGATCTTGTGGTTTGGACCAACAGAAAGCTGGCGAAAAAATCTTCAAAATGGTGTATTCAAACATCAAAATCTGTCGATTAGAAGTGAAAATATGTTCGGTTTGGTATTTTGCGTTTGAAAGACCGAACACCGAACCGAACCGAACACCCTCTGTTTGGCCATGTTCGGTTCGGTACAGCCTTACTCGTTATGTTTCCATTATCAGTAAATTTGGGCCTTGATTATAGGCCAATAAATAGCAAAGCTAGGTCTGCACATGGTTTCCATCATAGCTGCTCTGCCATTGTCCGAGTTACACTGTAATTTGATATTTTTTGTTGTTTTGGGGCAACCAGGCTAAAAGGTATCTTGTGTATCCACTTGGCCAACGGCCACCTTTCTGATTTCAGCATTCCTACCGGTGCTTCACCTTTAATTCAAGCCCAGTGCATCGATAATGTCAGAACAAAATCCAAAACATCTAACTAAGCATATTTTGCCCGATGGATTTTTAAATTAACCTCTTCGAGCCTTTTGTCATCTGTAGAAAAATTATGTTGGTAAAGGTGAAATGGCTTAATTTTGAGACTGACCAATAGCAGGGATGCTGCCGGTGTGAAAAAATGTGAAAAATGTGAAAATTTGCTGGTGGCAAAACAATGCGTAAAAAAATGTGAAAAAATGTGAAAAATACGAGTGTTGGTGCGAAAAAAAGGCAAAATGCACAAACGAATTAAAAACAATCAAATTATCCGCCCTAATTTTGGGCCTGGAATTACGTAGGCATGCCTGTGGTTAGAACACACAAAAGAAAATTGGTTGGTTTACGGGCCGAGTCACTTTAAATTTGCGTTCGCTCTCTGAGTGAAATTACAGGGAATTACAATGGTTACTGGAAAAGAAAAAAATTTATTAAAGAAATGTGAAACTGGTGATATATGAAATAGTGATACGAAAATGAAAGTAGGTACGTGAAAAATATGAAACAATAAAAAACAGGTTCGCCTATGAGAATAATGTGAAAAAATAAACAGGTATGTGAAAAATGTGAAAAAAATTAAAAGTTGGAATGTGAAAAAAGCTGGTACTCCTGGCTGCATCCCTGCAATAGTGCAATAGCAGAAACAGTAGTAAAGGCAATAAAACTAGGGATCCGAACCAGGAAACTTCCAGTCATGGCTGGGGCTGAAATAACACCCAGAGAAAGCCTGACATTAGTTGTCAACAGTGACGGGCAGAGATTTGAAGAGGGTTTCTCAGTACAGCTTTTCTTCAACCGTTTACTTTTCGTTGTCAGTTTTTCTTTAATTTTAGAGCTGAAGATTAATATTTTAGGCTAGTCGATTCTGGCTAATACAAAAACTTTGCTTTTGTTACTTTTGTTACTTTGTAACTATGGTTTTGTAAAAATTCTGCACAATTCAGGACTCCTCAAATCGTACTCAATAAGAATTACTCACAACCAAAATGATTAAGTATTAGCCGTGCAGCAAGCTCTGGGAAAACTATTTTAACAGTCTGTCGATACGACGGTACCTGCACGTTCATTAGAGGGGTGTTGTTAATTTTACAATTTTGTACAGCTACAGCTACAGCTACAGCATTTGGATGCACGATTCTGATTTTAGCATCACACTAGTTTCGTTCCAGTTGATGTTGTGCTTGGTTTTTGAATAGTATTCAGCAATGGCACTACGTTTCGTGTCTTTCGCCGTTGTAGCTTACAGGTGCTTACCGTCTCAAATGTTAACACTCCATTTTGTTTTTCCGATTTAGCATTTTCGGCATTCTTGACAGGCCTCCCAGTAAACTCTCCTGTAGGTAGCAGAAGGCAGTATGCCGTCAGTATTGTCGAGGAAATCAACAACTGGGTTCTTATTTTGGGAAGTGGTGTTGGTACTTGCTC
>JAHWFP010039487.1:0-17958 GCA_023313725.1 Lithobius niger | reverse complement strand
TTAGCAGAATATTATACTTTTTTAGGCTGACTGCTAACTCTTCCAGTCTTAAGCTAGGTGCACATCAAAGAAATAGGGTCAGTTAAATAAAAAAAAAAATAAAATAAAATGCCTGGTTGCCTGGTGCTTCAGTTTGCAACCTCGTCCGTAAACCAAACAATTTTTTTTGGATGGCCTAAAGAAAATGGCTCTTCTGAACTTTACTGGATGCTGCAGAAGTAAAGGAGTTAAATCAGGGAATCATGCCAGGGGCTGAGAAGTTGTCCAGAACAGCTCCCATAGCTGCTGAAAAGGCGTGGTGTGTCTCCCACTACCAGGCCAGCAGTGACTGAGAGGGACTTTGCCAGAGTCTCATTTCTGGTTACCGATTAGCTCAGCTTCTCAGGAAGCTTGACCAATTTGTGCTAGATTGACCTAAATTTGAACTAGCTTGAATACTAACTATAATCTTTAAGAATCTGTTAAAAGCACAGTATGAACCACAAATCCACAAATGTGTAAATTTCCGAGATGGCATCTGTAGTAAAGCAATTTTTTTCGACATTTAAACTTATAAACCCCAACTTGAAATCTAAGCGTAAAAAAACGTAAACATGGACTCGAACTTTCAAAGTAAGCGATGGGACATTTTTAAACCCCAACTTGATTTTATAAATGTAGCATTGGACTGGAAGAAAAGGCTTTCTTCGGAGTAGGCACATATTACCAAAGGGTTCGAAAGACTGGTAACCAGCGATTATGTACACTAATTGCCGCAGGGAAATTCCCAGCAGTCAACTTGATTTGTGGGCTCGGTGAAAAATGCACCCCAGCGCCAAAAGGGCATCAGTAAGTTGGTTTGCAAGTTCCAGTTCAATATTGGGAAGGTGCAGTAGAACTAACACGGTTTACACATTACACCAGGTTATTTTATTTATTGCCCTTTAACCACTCCTAAAGCCATGGGGGAAAATATGATTTGTTTCTCGGTAATGATTAACCGTTACTGCTTATCGGTCTATGCAGTGGTGTGAACAGCTTCAAAACCTTGAATTTTCAGTTTTCAGGCAAGCCCTAACCGGTGAAATGGTGGAGTAGGGCCGACAGTTACAGTGGTGCAGCCACAAAAGTACTTTTGAAAGGCTCAGGCAAGCCAAGCCCTAACTGCACGACTAACTGTCTGCCCCACTCCACCATCTCACCACGAAGGACCAACACCTAGGCAACACCAAGAAGCTTTTGAAGGCCTAAAGCTAAAATTACTCATCTCAGGAATTCTGGCTCTACCCAACTTTGATCACTCGTTCGCAGTAGAATCGAATGCCTCGGCCGAAGGAATTGGCGCAACACTGACCCAGGCAATTGACAGAAACGAGGCTGGTGGAATTCTTAGTAGAATACTCGGGAGAATACATACTTTTTTAGGCTGACTGCATACTCTTTCAGCTTTGAGCTAGGAACGTGTTAAAGAAATGTGGTCGGTTAAATAAAATAAACAATAAAATAAAATGCCTGGTGCTTCAATACGCAACCTTAACAGTATAGTGGAAGTTACGGAAATATACCCCCCCCCCCCCCAATTTTCTATGATACTCCTGATGGACAGACTAAGACTATATTCAACGGCAAGGCTGAAAATGTTAGGTAAAACAAAAAAATGAACTTCAAAAGAATTGGGCACAACAATTGTTTTTTTTTTATTATTATTTTTGTCAAAAGACAGTACATGAAGGACAACAAATATGACAAAATTGGGTATTAACAAAAAAAGACTTGTATGTATACAGTCATGGATCACTTGTTGCTGCTTGTAAAATGAGCACATACCACAATTTGGCTTTCGAATACGGTACTATTTTTGGTATGAAAACACACCAGATGCGCTAAAGTATAATGGAATAGCAAGCTCCGCCCATTTTCAATACAGAAGTCATGTAATTCCCGTCCGTAACGGTCGTACTGTAAAACTGTTACCGAAACAGGAAGTAAGCATAGCAGGAGTAAATGAAAACGTACTATAGTGTTAAGTTTACATACCCAGCGCTGTAACTACTATTGCTACTACAGTACCTATGTGAATTAGGCCAGACAATTTTCAGACCTAGTTCTTAAACGATTCTCGCTAAGGAGACAGAGCTTGCTCTCCTGAATTTACGCAAGCGTTTAACAACTGAAAACAAACTGGCGTTTAAAGCTAACAATAAGCAGGTAAAAAGGTATACATTAGAATAACTTTTACTAAAACAATACAGTCTGTTTATATCAAAATCTGTCTCAAAAGCAAAACTTAATTCATAATCTTTCACTTTTAACGCTTTGCCTTTGACAATATTTAAACAATGTCAAAACTAACTTTTGATGGATGTACGTAATCTCATCCCAGTGTAAGGAGCTAATGGGCTGATCGGTAAATCCCTATTGGTTAATCATTCGAAGCTTTGTACAGTATGAAGCGCTTGCACAACTAAAAACATGGATAAAACTTTAAAATTTGTACAAATGACAATAATTTCTTGTGAGTTACGGAATGTAATTACTATTACAGGTGAAAAGAATTAAATGGAATGGGTTTAGATGAAGTGAGCAATAACAAATCTGTCCAAAATAAAAACTAGACAAACGTATTAAAAGACTGCTTGTGGTACTATTTGTAACTGACGTGTTAAGCCAGCTTGCCACAGTAGGCTTAGCTGTTGTAAAATTTACCGTGGAATTAAGAATAACTTGAATCGGCACAACCGGACTACATCACACCACATCCCCTAGCAGTTCTGGCAGTCTTGCAGTATAATCTACATGATGATGAAAATCAAAACTACAATCTTAAACAATTAAATTATAAAATAAACCTAGGCATTACAGAAGAAGTTTTAATGAAAAAACACTTTTTTTTTTTGTATCGCTACTGTTTTGCAAAGCGTCACTTCACAAAAATATAATTAATCACTTGCTACATATCTGCAAGTAAAATCTAGCGACTGAGGTTTTCTGTAAACTTTACACCACATTCCACATTTGTGTGCTTACATCGACAAACGTGCCTAGCTGCCGATCTTTAGACATTCGCAGCTAGAGGCACGTCATGGAACCACTGTAAGCCATACAAGCTAATCCATCATTAAAAGCAAGGATGCAATTGGGTTGACCTCATCCGCACTCGAAACTAAAAGATTTTTGTGTGATTTTAACGAGGTTTGGAAATTGTGTTCGAGTATTCAAACATGGTGGTTCTTTTTTTCTTTTTTTAAATTTAGTAGCAAATTTAAACATAGTTTACCACAACGGCAACTAAAAATAAAAGCTAGTCAGAATGATGGTTACAATTGAGGTTTTGAATTGTTTGCTAGTGTGCAAAGCTCCTAACGGTTTTTTTGTGCCATTATGGGTACCATGTATGGCCTCTGCAACGATGCATATCATGTTTCCTCAGTAGATTATCCTTAACACAAATGTGCTAGCTGCCTTTTTAACCACTTGATTAACAATGGATACACAAACAATTTTTATTTGTATTTTGCAAGTGATGATTGTACTACCTACAGAAGCCTTCAGCTAATTTTTCGAACGCACAATGACTTTATGGTATGGTAACAAACAATGGCATTGTAATCAAAGATGGATTTATGATAATTATTAAATCAGGGATGAGAGTCCATCCAAGTGAAAAAAAGAGGAAAAGAGAAGAAAATAGGTTAAAACACAGGTTTTTAGGTGTTTAAATGCATTTTTAGGTGGTTTGCAGGGCTAAAAAAAGAGGAAATCCGCCTAAAAGAGGAAGAATCTCATCCCTGTTATATTGGCAATTTTAAAATTTGCAATGCATCCTTTCGTTTGGGCATTCCAGTTGTCTTAAAAAGACTCACATTGCTTACACCCTCACTGCGGAAATGCAGTGCTCCACAGACACCCTTGCCGAATTGATCCACCCCTAAATTATAGCTTAAATTTTATTTTTACAACAGCAAAAAAAAGCACGGAAATTTATTCTCGACAATCCATTTGCCTCTACCAAGATTGGCAGTTTTCTCAGTTTGAATCTCCAATTTCTCCAATACCCTCACAATAGGTTGTCTACTTTAAAAATATCCAGCAAGTTCAAAAATTAAGCCAAAATATTTAACAATATCGAGTTTGTGTCAACTATTCAATGCAACTAGTTAAAGAATAAGTCAAAGGCCGTAAGTGTACCGTTCCTAAGCAATTCAAACCCATCCTTTACTCGTAAACAATGACGTAATGCAAAACGAGATATACAGTATATGCTCCATTATTACTCGTCAATTGGTGATCGGGATATTCTCAAAATGAATAACAGTTGCTGGCGTATAGCAATAGCCAGGTATAATTACTAGCCAGTGAAAGTACAAGAATATTTTCCTTCACATAAAGCAGTTTTTTTTTATATATTTAACTGCGTACTGTGCACGGTAATTGCTGAAATTTTGCCTGAATCTATTTACCAAGTACAAACTTCGATTAGATTGGGTAGAAACAAAATCATACCTGTACGAGCTTCGATGGCAGAAGCTGTGAGGAAATAGTGCCATCGGCCAAACAATGTTATAGTGTATTAAAGGTTAAACATTAATACAAATTTCGTTCCTAATGGTTTAGCATTTAGAATAAGAAAATATTTATTTGCCAAATGGACAATGGAAAGGATTACGGCTACTAAAACCGCCCGTTTAATGGAAACTTTAAACCGGTACTACAATCAAAAGCATGTAGACGCAGGCCGATATATAAATACAAATACGCTTAAATAGCATATACAGTAAAACATAATCAGGTTAGCCTTGTCAAAAAAAACTAAAATATGCTCCATCAACAATGGGGCAACAAAGTGGTTAATTCTAGATCCGTTAAGACTTCTAAAATGAATTAGTAGAAGGCGAATTTACAACAAACTTGTGTAAGCTATTCCAAAACAGAAGCCACCAGGTTTCTTTAAAAGAATATGGTAGAGTCAAGGATGATTAACAACAATTTAGAGATCGTGACCTTTGGTCCTTGTTTCTCCTTGTTTCTCCACATAACGTGAAAAACTTGATCCTCTCCGTAAACTTTTTCACGGATGATCAAGTATGTCATGGTTACGTCAGAACTAACACCTACGGAGAAAAAAGTTAAACTCTGGCAAGTCGGTAGCAGCATTTTTTTTTTTTTTGTAACTACTTCCTTTTTTGACAGCAGGCTGTAAAAGACATCCGGTTTTATTAATTTTGTAAGCTCTTGTATCTGTTTCACACGGGGTTTGATGCCACAAAAGCGGGTTAACTCCCCGATAATTTGACTGCTGGTAACGAAAAGGATAATTGGGAATACACGTTTGTCCGTAACAGCTTTTTGTTCTAACACAGGGTTACAATAATTTAGTTAAAACCAAAATTGAGAGTATGCCTAAAAACTAAACTGCCATTTTTTTCTAAACCTAATTTTAAAAAAAATCACGTTAATCTACCATTTCTGGAGTCGATAGAAATTGGCACCTGAGAAAACTCCTTACTCCGTGTCAAATATTTCCGTAACCGTTTATTGTTTTTTTTTTTTTAGTTTTTTAGTATTTGGTACTTACGTAAATACCTTGTCCAAAACTACTGTAGAAAGCATTTACAGTATAATCACAATCTATCTAATGTTGTCTATAAACTTTAAAACATAAAATGTAACACATACAAATCTAGTTAATAAAATTACACTGCCACCACAAAAGAAAAACAACGAAAAAATCACGGTAAATAACAACGAAAATCTTAAGAAAACCTAATGCAATACAAACACTCTACTATAGTCTGTGAAGACCATCGTCATTAAAAAAATACAGTAAAAATAAATTAAGCCGATAGCTCTGTAATAACAGAAATGGTATAACTACTTTGTTCCTGTAAACTTTAAAATCAGTAGCGATAATGAATGTTGTACTCAATGGTACAGCTGAAGTAGACAAATTGTAATTAAATTGGGTCTGTAATCATTCTCACAAATTTTAGAATTGGTTTATTCCGATTTGATAGTTTTGCTCACGCTAATCTACCTAGAGATTTAAATTTTCCACTTGACAGAGAGTGACTTACGTTTACAAATTGGCTATTACGCAGTCGCATCAATGCTCGTATACCAGGTTAAAAAATCACATCTCTTGGTATCGGTTTTCTTGATAAAGTTTGCCAAATTACTCAGATTTTGTTTGATTTTAGAAATGCATAATTTCAAATTTATGTTAATCACAACTGAATATCCTCATTATTTTTCAGTTCTGCAAGTAATAAAACCCAAGTTACTAGCCAGCGTTGATTAGCTAAAATATTAATCTCCATCTATAGAGTTTTAAAGTTTATAAATTTGCAAGAGATGAAGAATAAGAGCAATAAAAGGTTAAAAACATGAGAGCAAATGAGTCCTCATTCAGAAATGTAGAAAGGTGTCGACAGTACAAGTCTGCATTAAAAAACTCATAGTTTTAGCAAAACCCATGCTACACAGAAAATATAGAGAGCAGTAAAACAATATGCCAGCGCTTTGCGACCTGCAGTCCACAGACCATGGTACAGCTACTTTTACCCAGCTCTTTAGCATAAAGCGTCCCATTAAAATTATAACATACTACATATCTTTGTATATTGTTTCGTTCATCAATTAAATTAAATTGTTCCCGTAATTTGTATTTGCTTGTCTATGTTTGTTTATTTTGTGCGTGTGTTGTTCCGAGATCCTAGAAGTGTACAGAACACGAGCGTTGTTCTCAAGCAGACCTGTCTGACGACAAACACATCAATACCGAAGGTCAGGACTAAACTTTATAAGACTGCCAACGTGGTGTTACATACCTTCAGTTTTGCTGAGAAGGCGTGCAAGGTGAAAACTTCCGAAATCGCTCGCAGTTGGTTTGTATGGCATGTTCACCTCTTTTAGCTTCCGGCTTGCAACCCTGAGGGAGCTAGCCACTGTGTATTGTGCTGTGGGAAGAGGACCCAGCTCTTTCCACAGCATAAGCGTGATCACGCGGCTTGCCGTAACACTGGAATGTTAACTATAGGGCTTTCGCTGCTTCTTAAACAGGCATGCCTCAAATACCGAGCTGGTCAAAGTGCGCAGTGTGTGTGTGTGTTGTCGGCTGGGGGCAGTTGTGGGGGTCTGTGACGCTGGATTGCTGGATATCCGAACTCGTCAGGACATGAAGAACCTGAAGACACGGCTTCGTGAGCACATTCAGTGGATCGATGCACTGCAAAAAGCAGAAGTTGAGGCCTGATTGTGCCAGTGCTGGACTATCTCCACTGCCGGTCGTCACAGTGGCTCCTTCTTTTGCTATCATGAAGGCTTGCCTTCCTTTTTTTTTTTTTATTCTTAGACATTATGCCCCCTGATGTATGGTTATAGCTAAATAATAATCAAGGCCAATTCACCACAACAAATTTTAGGTACTTTTTAAGACTTTCAACTATCAAAATTCAAAAATTCAAGGTTCAATTTAAGAATCAGAACACCTTTTACAATACCTAAATGACCTTGTTTTACCAGGTGATTAATGAAATTAACTGAAAACGTGCCAGATTCTTTTTTTCTTTTTCAAATTTTGGCTTTTCCACGTGATTCACCATTTTGTTACATTCAGCAAACATCATGCAAACATCATACATCAAACATGTACTTTTATTCGAGATAGTAGCCGAAATGTCAAGATGTGCGAGACATTTTCACTACACGCGGTTGTAACTTCTAGTCCTTCGTCCCGGTAATCACGAAGCCTACCATATTTTTAATCTTTTGAGAACAAGCCGTACAAATACCAACACAAAATGTTAAGAACTTGTAAAGTTTTCGAGAACTGCTTCCATGTACTCCGAACGATTCGCAGTGGGCCAAAAGGTTAAGAAGCGCTGATGATCGGCAATCAAATCATTACTATTCCACAATTTCATCCTTGGCTTATACTCCATCCATTTCATTCTTATAACATGGATAATAAACACAATAAACAACTTTTAACCGTTGTTTGCAATCAAATCTTCAACAACTTTCTTGTACAAGTATACTGTATTGACACTAAAGCTTAAGAGTTCTTATTTTCACAATACGTACGAAGATGCAAAGCACATTTTTTCGATAACAAACGGCTACAAAATGCAAAATTCCTAGATATTCTTTTTAATTGTCACTACTAATGTGTATGGTAAATTACTATATAAAGTCACGTATAAAAACCTGCAAAACACCACGACTTAACATACAACTAGGGTAATACAAGAGTCTGGTACACCAAAATGACGTAAAAACTTCAAAATATTTAAAGCGCCAATAACAGAATATTACTTACACTGGTAGCCCTTTTACCGTTAGCACAGGGTGTGAACACCATGGCCAAAATACTGGATAGTTAGGTTACTAATTGCAGTAGGTACAAAACATGTAAATGCAGAAATGCAAATTAATTCCATTCAAACAATCAAACACAATTACCATAATAAGCTAGGATAATTATGTAGCAATCAGCTTACATATAAAAAAAAACCCTATTCATTCATGGATTTCGTATTATTTTGTCATAACAACTGGAAGGTAACACTGCCAAGTACGCCTAATTTATACAGCAACCTAATGAACATTTTCAGGTTAAACTCCACGGACTCTGCTAGACAAAATTTAGTTTTAGAAAAGGATTCTGCTTAATGTGAAGCATGGAAACCAAAGCCAAATTAAGGCTGCACCAAATCCAACAACGAATCAGATCGCTATCAGCAACTATTCAACAAAAAATCAATTTAACTCTGGAACCGTTAAAGTCAACAACATGTCGTTTGCGAAATTTTGCTCAGGAAATCACGAAGTCTCCCTACCTAACCTTTAACTGTAGTTAGATTAATTGTAGGTTGACGAAATTTAGGTAAGTGTTAAGTAGGCAAATTAACTACAGGTAGGTGAAATTAAGGAGGAATTAAAAGTAGGTAAATTAACTGTAGGTAGGTAAAATTAAGAACGAGTTAAGTAGTTAAATTAACAGTTGGAGGGTGAAATCAGGTAGGTGTATGGAGGTAACTTAATCTGTACAATCTGGTGAAATTAGGTAGATACAGTATTATAACTAGGTAAGTGTAAGGAGGTAAATTAATTAGGCAAGTGCAATTAGGAAAGTTAAATGTAGGTAGGTGAAATTAAGTAGGTGTTAAGTAGGTAAATTAACTAGGTAGGTGTATGGAGGTAAGTTAATCTGTAAGTGAAATTAGGTAGATATAAGTAGGTAAATTAACTAGGTAGGTAAATTAACTGTAGGTAGGTGAAATTAAGTAGGTTTTAAGTAGGTAAATTAACTAGGTAGGTGTACGAAGGTAACTTAATCTGTACGTTTGTGAAATTAGGTAGATATAAGTAGGTAAATCAACTAGATAGGTATTAAGGAGGTTAATTAACTAGATAGGTAAAAATAGGTAAATTAACTAGGTAGGCATATGGAGGTAACTTAGTCATTACGTTCGTAAAATTAGGTAGATGTAAGTAGGTAAACTAGGTAGGTGTAAGGAGGTAAATTAACTACGTCAGTAAATTAACTGTAGACAGTGAAATTAGACAGGCATAAGTGAGTAAATTGACTGTAATTAGGTGTAAGTAGGTAAATTGATTGTAGGTAGGTGAAATTAGATAGGTGTTAAGTAGGTACATTAACTGTAGGTAGGGTGTGTAGGTCAATTACGTGTAGATAGGTTTAGGTAGGTAAATTAACTGAAGGTAGCTAATATTTTATAATTTAATAATTGTTAGAGTTTTAAAGAAAACTAGAAAACATTAAGATAGTGGTTAAAAAATTAGAAACTAAATTTTGGATATTGCTACCAGTAAAATTGAAAAAATTGGATCGGTTCCAAACCAGACGACACCAACAACGTATCAGTAGAGCTGGAGTCGGTGCAACCTTCATAAATATGTTACATCCATAGGAAGTATACATGGCATTTACAGAACTTCAAGGCAAGGCTAAACAAAAAATTACTCATGAATAGCGCCGCTCACAGGGTGTGCACAGACCTGTGGATAGGCAAGAGTTGCGCATTAGACCACATTGCTTCATAAGTCTTTAACTGCGAATTTTCTGAAGATGGTTTCAGTTGTTTGTACGTCAACAAATTCCAGACCAACAGTTGTGAGATCGAAACTAGATTTAAAGCTAAAATACCGGTATTACATAAAATACAAATTAGTAACCTTAGCTGCACCTAGGAAAGCTGCCATAAAGTTTCATGCGATACGTCACAACGATACTAGTTCAAATTTCCGAGATCACTGTTTACCGGTATCACACAAAGCATGGGGTCCTTAAAACGGCTGGTAAAAATTACAGAAGGGGAAGGTACTATGAGCACTGCCCAAGTGTTTTACTTTTGATTTTTTTTTTTCAGAAAAAAAGGTAAAAAAAAAGCGCTAGGCCTAGTATTTCTTACATTCTGCCCTCACAAAACTCGAGCGGATTATTTGTAAAGCCTAAATCGATTACCAATTTCACTTTTTGTGGACTTAAATTATCACACCACAACTACTGGTATAAGTAGAAAAGACTTAATTAGCTGACAATGCCATTTAACAAATTTTAGTATCAGTCAGTGTAGTTGTTTGGCAATACAGTAAAACTGAAAGTGAACCAAAAACAGGATGCTTGCTGGCCCTTAGAACATTCATTCAGTACTATTGGGAAGGGGTATGGGGAGCCCGTAAGTTAACAGTTGGGCCTTTGTTGCGTGCTGACAATGTTCGAAAGCGGCCAGTTTTTTTTTTAAATATGCGAACCATCGCAACGCAATCAATGATAACACCATCTAAATTAGATTCAAAATGACTCAAGATATTAGAGGAAATAATCTTTCATGTTTCAAATCAAAAACTTGCGCCTTACAAATTTTTTGCACAATTCATGGCTCTTAATATTACTACCCTTAAATACAGGCCTTAAAATGACGACATCCTCTTTAAACCATATGCCACAATGTGAATGGTGTCGAGAGGCTGGGATCTGCCTTCGTAACAAACCTTTAAGCTATCAAAAAGAAGATATGTATAAAACATTAGTAGCTGGGCTTCCCCGCCACCCGTTCAGGATTTTCCAAACCTTCAATCCAACATGAGAGCAACACGCAAGTACTTTGAGAATTAACTTAACTAAACTCTAGTTGATGACGTCACGGTTATAGTGTTTTGAAAGGTTTTGATGGAAAAACAGTGATCAATTATAACCCAATGTTATTACATCACCCATGTTGGATACTTTGCGAATGCTTCTCAAAAAATCCATTACATTTGTCAGCTGTTAAGTGTGACGAATCCACAAATCCATCAGTCACATAAATATGCGACATCACTCCTGTTCAAGACACTTTTGGAACGCTCTGTTGAATTTTCCGAATTCTGATTGTAGTTTTGGAAGGTGATTAAAATTGTGGGTCCAGGGCCACATTGGGCATTTGAAAATGTTGGTGTTCAACCCAACAACTTAGGATTTTGAAGGTCTTGCTGATTTTTTTTTATTGCGCAAAATTAGTAATTAAAAGATTGGAAGTAGTCAGATAAATAAATACCTTTCTTTTCTTAGTCTTTCGCTCTCCTTTGTTTTTTTAAATCCTGTAAATGTTGAGAGTTGACAAACATCCTCGAAACTGTCACTAAAACCTTCAAAAGGTTGTCAAACCAAAATAAAATAAAAAAGTAAAGCAAACATAAGACAACATAATAAAAATTGTCAAACAGTTGCACCAAATTAAAAAAAAAGGGGGGACAAATTGAAAGATGTAACTAGTAAGCCACTACTATTTTCGCACAACACCTGCAAAAACATGTAGAATGAACATTACGTCTATACTAAAGTACAATTTACAACTATTGCTGAAGTAAAATGACTGAGCAATCAAACCGTATTAAGTTTGTCCCTGCAAACATGAGCACGTATTTACGGCCGTATTGTTTTTATCAATGTGTGCACATACACTGTTACCTATAGAACATCATCTCTGTAGTGGCGCAATACTTTTGTTGTATGATTCTGCGTAAGCGGTCTTCTCGGCCACACTTCCTGCATTTGGAGTTCTCGGGCTGCGTCGAGCCACTCGTCAGCCTTCTTATCCAGCGGTTTCACATTTAACTGAAGCCACTCCGATACAACGTATTGGTCATACACTACGTTTAGGGCGTGTTCCATATCGTCGCGCAGCATTGTTAAATTACGCTTCAACTCTTGAAGCTTCTGGTAAGCCGAGTCGACGAGCGCCGGGCTCGAGAAACGCATGTCAATATTATACTGGTTCAACCAACCAGCCATATAGTTGCCCTTAACCATAACATCCACTTCAGTGTTGATGCTATACAGAAGCTGAACACCTTCGTAGACGCGACTGCCTGGATACGCACAGCGCACAATCATACCCGCGTCAGGCTCGAGCCCAATAGGCTGCATGCAGTCTAGCACCTGCGTTGCTCGAGCTAAGAGAGAGGAGTCCAGGGATCCGGCTTGAAGCAGGAGAAGATTAACCACTAGCGACGGAATTGAAGCCGGCAGCAGCTCACACAAAACTGCAAAATGGTCATACCTCTGCCAGCCGGTTATGGCAATACCACGGAACGGCACGTGGTGGCGGTGCGCTTCGATGGTCTGTAACCACGCAATATGGTTTTCTAAATGATGGGATATCTGCGTCACATACTGTGCGGGGCCTGTCGCTCCCTTGAACGAGCTTGCAACCCAAACACCAGAAAACACGTTGCCGTATTTGTTCCACACTTCAGGCGGGAGCTCGCTCACGATGTCCCTTCCGTAGCGCCATGCCATGATTTCTACGTGCTTGTAAATACCGGAAGAAAGAATTTCGTCTTCGGGGATTTGTCGGAACATGTCGTCCCACATGATCGCCTTTACACCCTTTGACTTGACATACTTGGCCACTACTTTAACATGCTCCAGAAACAGTTTGTTCTTATCCCACATCTTACTAGTCATCTTCTGCAGGCAGAAATTGCAATTACCGAGGTAGTACACTAGAAAAAAGAAAACTTCATTAAACAAGTATTTTTTTTTTAAAGACGCACTTGAAAATCAGATGACATACATCTTGAAATAGGTACAACATTATAGCGACTGTATGTGCAGTATTATTTTAGCTTAGTTCTATTTTTTCTTTTTTTCTGGTGGGAAGTGGGGAAGGAGGCTACATTTTTTTTTCTAACTAATCAAAACTTAGGTACGCTCTCCAAAGACTAGAGAAATTAAAAGCGAGCAAGAAAACTTTAATTTTATTTTATTTTTACGTAACGGGTCAGTGGGTTGAGTAGATTTGTACATACTCCATTTACAAAACTGGAGTCAAATTCCAAGAATTATGGAGAATATTACCGCTAAACTTCACAACGAAGACGCTTTCAATGTGTTGCGAATTTTCAATGGCAAACTGCCATCTTTTTCAGGTACTTTTGACAAAGTATCGGCCTCTTTAGTTTGCCATTGAAAATTCGCAAGACATTGAAAGTGTCTTCGTAGTGAAGTTTAGCGGTAATATTCTCCATAATTCTCGGAATTGTGACTCTAATTTTACGAACTTTCACAGTAATATGACGAGCGTTAATTACAAAACTAGTTTGCCAGGGATAAAATTGTTTCATTACTAGATAATACTATTATTTAAAATTGAAAATAATCCCAACTGAGTTAATTAACTACAGTGAAACCTCTGTATTTCGTTATAACGTTAGTCCAAGCGCCTTACGAAACAGAATTTTGTATCAGGTTTTTGTAAACACTCACTAGCATGCATTGTTGCCAGAAGATACTCAGAAGAATTATTGCTATAACAGTTTTTTTCATAAGAGATGCAACCGGGTTTTAGGTTAAGTTCTGGGTCAAGTGCAGACTGTATGGCTTATGGGCTTGTGGTAAACTCAAATAAAACTCAACTTAACGGGGTTTAACTACAGGGCCGAATTAAGGCAGGGACATTAGGTCATGCAAAAAAAATTTGTTTGGTTTACGGGTGAGGTTGCAAATTGAAGCACCAGGCAACCAGGCATTGTATTTTATTTTTTATTTTATTTAACAGCCCACATTTCTTTGACATATACCTAGCTCAAATCTGAAAAAGTGTGCAGTCAGCCTAAAAAAGTATAATATTCTGCTAATGATACTTATGTGTCATCTAGTATTAAAAATATTTTAGTTTTTGCCAAATAACTTCTTAGTGCTTTGAGCTAGAGGTTTGAAATTTGCACCTTTGAAAAGCTCGTTTCGAGCCGGTGAAAATGGTATACTGGAATGTCAAAAATTTGCGAAAATATGATTTTTAGCGGGTGTGTCAAGATTGAGACAAAAAATTTAGACCCGCGATAATTTAAGGCACCCGCACGCGCCTGTAAACCAAACAATTAACTTTGCATGGCCTTAGAGACAATTGTCCCTGGCCCAGAATCCCCCGGCCCTGCTGAAAAGTTTTCAGCTAAACCAAATTTCTCTCATAATGTTTGACAATCAAAACTAAAAAAAAATTGGGCTGAATAAAGACAAAATATTGAGCAGTTAAATTCTAAAAGGTAAGATGAGAAGTAACTGACACGTCAAATTAAAAAATACAAAAATTCTTCCTCTTCCCACAACTTTCTTCCATTTGCCCCTAGATAAGGAGCTGTTTACGTGTAAGGGAACGCCTCAAGAATTTTGTCCAGGGCCCCGAGCAACCTTAATCCGGCCCTGTTTAACCATACTACAATTTACTCCGAAAGCCAAGTAAAAAAATGAAGTTGTGTATCAAACCTTTTGTTTGAACAGTTGAACCTGATGGCAGCGTAAGTTATTACCTTTCAGTTATTAGGCACTCTACTTCAATCAATACTGTATAGATACAAGCATACTTATTTTTGTATAGATTAAACTGAAACTTGATTTCGGACAGTAAGATTTAGAATCTTCCATGTTTTCTTTTATAACTCACACGACATTAAGACTATTTCATAGAACTGGAAACGTTTTTCTGTGTCATGCAATTATTCTCACAATAATTTAATTTTGTGCATATCTGATAACATTTGTGCATTTCCAATAAGCAAAACCGCAAGTTGACAGCTCGTTTCTTTTAGAAGTTATGAAGGAAAATGTTTTTTTTTTAATGAATTTGTTTTGAGTCTTAACTCTTTCACTTGCCAATTTTTTTCTGGTGATTTCTTTTTTTTTTTTTTTTTTTTTTTTTTTTTTCCCATATGATAGTTGGGTCGGTCGTGGGACTCGAACTTGCGTTCACTTGGTTTGGAGACAAGGACGCCGACCACTGGGCTGTTGCAGCTCGCTTTGCTCGGGGTCTCCGGGCCCCCCTCACAAAGCTTGCTGCGAGCGTGGGGACTTAGTTTTTGTCCTTAAGCTGCTGTAAGCTGGTTTGAGAGAGGCAGTCGAATCGACGGCTTGGTATGGCAATAGGTAAGTCAGCCGAAGCAATTTAATGCTGCTGAACCAGAGCTCAATTTTGATCATTACCCGACTTTTAGAGAAGAAGAACTTTACCTCCCTGGTAAAGGGAGGTGCCAACCCAGGGATTCGATCCGGGAAACCTCCGATCATCGTAGGGGTGGAAAGATTGTCCAGAATTGGCCAGAATAGTTCCCATAGCTGCTAAAGGAGAACGGCACTCCTGGCAGGGACTTTGCCAAGATCCCCTTTCCAGGGGTTCGACCAGATCCACAAGTCCAGCAACCAGGCTGAGCTCTCTCACTGCACAGCCACAGTGACCGAAATGTGAAAAGTAAGAGTACTTATTTTGAAGAAATCCTTGGAACCATGTACCTGATGACAAAATCTGCAAGATGTCATTTTCGTATGGCCTCCATTATGTTACACACAAAATGATAGTGGGGCCATCCAGAAAGATGGCACCACTACAGATCTGGCCTCTAATGAGAGATGCAGAATGCGAGACACCGTAACTCATCCCTAGCTATACTCGTGAATAAACTTAAAGACCAAGGAAACATTTTTGCAAAGTTCCAGTTCATTGATTTTCCTCCATTACTAAACAATGCACGCTCTTAATTTAAGATTCGCAACATTGAAAATCTGGTTAAGAAATGCTTTGAATGACATATTGGAACAATGTAAGCGAAGTTATTGTAGAATCAGTGAAACGTTAAAATTTTGCCAAATCCAAACCAAATCCACACCTTCAGATCCAGTTTCCGTTGATCCCTACATGGAACTAAGTTTATTGTCGATTTCTGAAAATCTCTTTTGTGGATTTTACTGCATTGTTGCATATTTAATTTGTTTGGTATCTGCCAATTTAAATCTCTATTAGTTCGGTAACAGTTTGGAAGAAATTAGGTAATACGCACTATATGTCAAATTATATCAATGCGGGATGGGGTTTGAGAAACAATTTCATTTTTTTCTAATAGTTAAACTGGAGTTTTTTTTTTTTTACCTTCATCAGCTCCAATATGGAGATAGTTGATGTTTGGATGCAGCGCCAGCATCTGATCAACTAACGTCTTGATGAGGTCCGCTGTCATGTTCTGACTTGGGCATATGACTTGAGGGTACGCGCTTACTTCCCGTAAACCCATAAAAGTGCTTTGCTTCAAGATGAATTCCATGTGTCCAAACGTCTGCACCAACGGCATCACATCCAAGTTATACTTACGGGCCAGTTGCAATAATTTTTTTATCTCCTGATGAGAATAAGCATTGTAGGCCCCCAAGTCACGAAGTGATCCCCAATACGGGAACATATCTTCATACTCAATTAAGAGGCCAGTAACACCCCACTTTGCAAAAAGGGGAAATATTTGTTCAAAATATGATATTCGTGGTGGAGCCCCTTTTAGATCGAGGTGGACGACTATGTGGTCGAATGGAAGGGGTTCCTTTCGAATGGGGGAATTGGCATTGCGTAGTGAATTAGTATCTGCTATCGGTAAAAGATGATTTAATGACTGCTGTTGCCCGACATACTCTCCATTTTTCTGAGGATCAACGTGCATGACGCCTGGTTGGTTATTTTTCCACTGGATTTTGTTGAAATAGGGATTCAGTTTGTTTCCCGTAGCTGGCGTCAACACCTGACTTTCGTAGACGATATGTTTATTGTGTTGGGATTCGGGCATCCTTTTCAGGTCCATCAACTCGTTGACGTTTTCGACAGCCTTTGCTGGTTTCCGCCATCGCATCTCTTTATCGTTGCTATAGCTGTTGATATTGTTGCTGTTAACGTCAGGTGCATCTTTTAAAGATTTACTACTGTCCTTTGGATATTCAGAGGTCCAGCTACTTTCCCCAAGTGTGCGGTAGATTATGACGATGCCGGTAATCAGACACCCTACCATAAGGGTGATGCGCATCTTATTCCGCATTGCCACGGCTAGTCGGTTGCTACCCATCGATGGAATTTGTATGATGGTGGCTTCGGAGGTGGAAGTTGACCTACAATAAAGCAGCTAAAATTAGGACAGATAAAATAAGCAGGGCATTTAAAATGCTAAAATGCTAGAAGACGTACCATGTTAAGCTTTACAAGAAAGAATACAGGGTGGTCCATATAAAACACAAGCACGAACTTTTTTCTTCCAAGTTTTGAAAAAAAAAGTGCAAATAGGGACCACTTTTCTCAAAAAGTAAGTCCTATTTGAGAAATGCCATGTGGTAATGTACTTTCAAAATTATTATACATGATGGATACAATTTTGAGAAAAATAGCATAATTTTATCCATCATACGTCGTATTTTACAAAAGTTTTGAAAAAGAACTTAGAAAAAAAATTCAACATTCCTTCGGTGCAGCCGAGACATACTTTTTTTGGCCACATCGAATGAAAGTTTAAATTTTTTCAAGTTCTTTCACAAAAAAATGAAATTAGCTGGTCCTTTCTTACTATCTGTAAAATACTAACCTGCATTATGGGCTAAAACGTTATGATTTGCTTTTTTAATTGCCCGGAATTAATTACAACTCCTGTCTGACGTTTTAATCTGCATTA
>JAHWFP010039486.1:12268-42808 GCA_023313725.1 Lithobius niger | reverse complement strand
GGAACCCGGCACGCCGTGACCCCCATCGCACGGTGTGCCAATTCCATCGCAAATGCGACTACTTTAATTTGCCTTGCCCTACGTGTGTTGCCATTCCCCTGGCTGAATGGCGTGTCATTGCGGCATCTCACTAAGCCTCTGCACTCCGCAAACGTCAAAGAAACCTTCTTCTCAAGAAGATCAACGAAGACCAGAAATCCACCCCCCCCCCCCAAGTGCTTCCCCACATCTGGATTCGTCACCTTTACTAACATCCGTTTTGACTAAGAACACTCTCCTCTCCATTCCCCCAACGCCCGGAAAATCTCAGACGACACCTTTCGATTCCCCGGCTTCTGTTGCCTCCTGGCTTAAAAACCCCATCGACCATTCCTCAGCAGCACCTTCCACCACCACATCCGAGGGTAACCCCTCCCCCCAAGAATCGCCAATGAAGCAATCTGAGCCAATTCCATCTTTTTCTCCGGGACTCGATACCCCATCCTCACCCCTCGGGGATGCTCCCTGCACAATCAACTCACCAATCGACATCGATCCGGTCATCCCTATGACACCTTGTTCCCCTCGGAAGCCATCCGAACTAAGGGAATCTACCACCACCAACCCATTGGACGTTACTGAAAGTGAACCCGCCATTCAAAGTTCGCCCCCCCCCCCCCATTGTGCGCAGGACACTTCCCCGAAAGTCGACCACGTAAAATTTTTTACCACTATGAAGCACAAACTTCACCTTAACGAGAGGGCCAAACTCCAGTTCATCAAAAATTATGAAAAAATTAAACCCCACCTGGATTCTGTCCAAGACCATATCGACCAACTTTCTTCCCAAGTAACCTTTCTCAAGGCCGAAAATTTACGTCTTCTTCACTCTTCGGCCCTGCATTCCCTGGATTCCCAACGTGCCACCCGTCAATCCTCCCCACCTCCCCATTCGGGCCGTTGCGAGTCTCTCAACTTTGCCCCGTGGGTCCTGGTTGGAATCTCCCTGGGAAAAAACAACAAGCCGTCCTACAAGCAACCCAATCGGCTCCGACACCCATTATTGGACCTCCGCCCATCGGACCCCAGACTTCCGGTCTCAGCTTTCCCTTCAAGGCCCGTTGTCGCAACCCCCCACTACGGGCCCCTCAAAAACACTACCTCATCCTCCAACTCGGATTTCGACCCTTTGGACCTCTCCCTCCACATTAACTTTTCTGAAGCGTGGGACTCCTTAACGACCAATATTTCGGACCTTCCAATGCACTCTTTCTTACTTTGGCAGTTCGACGACGCCGACTCCTTTACGCCCATGCACCCCCTCATGACCCAAATTTCCAACCATAAGACTTCAGATCTACCCTGCGACATCTGCCGTCACAAGGCCAAGGGGTGCCATTTTGGGATCCACAACACCTCAGTCTAACCAATATCATCCGTCTCAGCCTTGGGTTCCTCATCACTTGAAAAATCCTTCAAAAAAAAATCGTAACTTTCCACCTCCCCAAGGCCGCTCTCAAATTTTGTATTTTTCGGAACCAAAAAAAAAAAAAAAAAACTTTCTTTTCTGCATCAACCCTCAGTGCTTCCCTTCACCATTTTGAATTTGTGCCCCATGATCATACCTACACCCGCTCTTCAGCCATCTCCAAAAAAAAAAAAAACAGGAAGAGGGAAGAAATTCCAAGATCTACTCTGCTGGCAACCCAGGACCGAATCCAGGAATGTCACCACCAATTGGACAGGTAACACGTTTATCCCTTTTCTTACTCACATGTTCCCTTTTTTATTCCTCAAAAAAAAAAATTTTAAACCACTTGGAGAGGAAACTGTCTCGCTTTGGCTCCGGAAACAACCTCTATCAAACCTCTATCAACCTCTATCAAACCGTTTCCAAACGAGACCCCAACGCCAGCCTCAGCACCCCAGGGTACTCAGCCAAAAGGTGCCCGCCACCTAATTTGACGAGGTCAGCCTGTCAATGCAAAAATTGACAGGTATTGTACTTTGCAGCATAAAGAAAGAACATTTTGCCGGCCCCCAGCCAGGCCGGCTAAAAATGGTTTCTTTTGCTGAAAAGTACAATACCTTCAGGCCCACCCTGCCGCCCCTCAGGTGTCACCTCTCGACGTAACTTGAGACAAAGAGATGGCAAACCCACTGGGGTTTTCCATTCTTATAGGGAGGATCGCGCACGTGCGATCGGGTGGCTGAGGCGGCCGTCGTGAACTCAAGTCTCAAGGCAAGGACAGCATCGTCGAGACAACAATGCAGAAATTGACAGGTATTGTACTTTTCAGCAAAAGAAACCATTTTTAGCCGGCCTGGCTGGGGGCCGGCAAAATGTTTTTAATACTGTAGAAGTAGTTTAAAGTTGTGTTATTCCTAATTTATATTCGATATCGGTGATAGCAATCAGTTTACGGCCGCAATCGCGCTCTCACTCACTGCCGGTTGTCCGCTAATAGACGCGCCCGTGCTAGCTTCAATGGCTGTGACCTTGACTCGCTTCGCGTGACGTCACTTGCGACTGGCCCCCGTCGCGATAGTGATCTCGTGGTATATACGTGCCAATCGGGGAATCCCAGCTTTCCAGCGTGGCCAAGATGGCGGCCGTTTGTTGCATTACGACAGCTTGAACCAAGGTCTAGTTTTAGCAAACAAAAGCAATTTCCTCTGCACGGCCAACAAAAACATCAATTAAGGTAATTAAAGGATGATATTAAATTAAATGTATCCAAATTAGGCGTGCCAAAGTACCTAATTCATTCGGAATTACACCTACGTTGTATGCAATGGCAGTTTTTCTTTGCAAACGGGGTTTTAAATCGAGTGGTTTTGAAGTGACGATAAATCGTGATTTGGATGCCAAGGGGTTAAATTCGAAAAGTAAGACTGTTTAATGACTACATCAAAAACCGCATACCTAATAATAGCATGATAAACCAAAGATGACTTCCATGTTGCAAGAGTCGAGACAGTTTTGTTCATAAAATGGAAAAAAAATACAGCTTTTTTTATGTTGGTTTTGTTCTCTTTTTTTTTTGCTTTCGGTCTTTTGTATAACAAACGGAACGAAAGCAATTTAAAGCTATAAATAAAAGGCCTGTTGTGATTTGGATTTTGTTTTAATGCAATTATATTTTTAATGATAATTTTAATCTAAAATAAATAAGTGGACTATTTCACAAATTTTTCAAAATTTTGCTTATTATTTTTCGAAATGAAGCGGTAGGCTAACAATGAGAAATCCTTCAACTAGAAAAATGTTTTCTGATTGATTAACCTAATGAGTGCTTTGTTTGACCGTTTCAAAAAAAATTTGCAGAATTTATCAATAGTGCAAAAACAGTTCTGTAGCCTACATGCAATTATACTATTCTGGTACTCGTAATAGCGTAATACTTCTATGTGTTTAATGTAAGAAAATAATGTGAAAACAAAGCGAAAATTAACACCATAGCTGTAACTTATAAGGGGGTTTTTGTGTGTGAATTACCCGGTATCGGTCCGGATCCGGCACTGACATCAAATTATCCGGAACCGGCAAAACAGTATCCGGTCAATCCCTAGTTAAAAGCTTAATGTCATTGAATGTATGAAACTTTTAATTAAAAAAACTTAACGATTTAAGGGCTGGGCTTAAATTGATGATTTAAATTTACAATTTCGTGCTCTTGACCGTAAAACATTTTAGGAGGGGGGGGGGTGGATTTCATATCAAGGTATTCATATCAAGGTGGACTTTTGAAGGTATTTCCTAAACGTAAAGGCTGTGAGTTCTGCATAGAGAATAAAATTAGTTTGGTTTTGGGACCTTCCAGTAAAACATTTAATGATCCCTGCAGGGCTCCCAGTCCTCCTAGATTTCCTATTTTTTTTTTTTAGAATTCGTATATAGCTTCTGTAAATCGTGACATGCTCCTATATTGCCTATATTTTTTTGTTCCAAACTGAAATATTAACCTGTTTGTGGTGTGTTTCCTTGCTACACTCATTATTTAGATTCTAAAAGAAAAACACAGACCTTACTCTTGGCACTGCTGCATGATAGGAAAACGACATGTGAATTGGTCAAGCGGCCAAACACTGCATGTATCAACCGTGTTGTGCACTCAAGTGATTTTATCTTATTGCATTGTTGGACAACCAAAAATAATAGTAATAATAGAAATAATAATAATACAATAAGACACTACACAAAATAATAGTAAAAATAAAAATAATAATACAATAGGACACTACACTCAGCCAAGCTAATAATTCCTATAAACCTATAAATTTTGTTTGATTTTCCTATAAATCACCTATTTTTTAACAAAAATTTGTTATTTCCTATTTTTATTCATTGAATTTGGCTTGTATTCAAGTTGAATTGCCTGTTCGTGATTGGTGTAATTGAAATTAGTAGACCACACTTAACAAATGCTTTATATATATATTTTATTCCCACTTAGGTGTGACTCCTGCGGCAGTGCGTCCTGGACTTGTGATTCCCCCACCAACAGTGGTGACAGCCCTCCCGTTAGCAGCGACGATGGCCCCTGCCCTTGCCACAACGGTGGCAGCGCCCACGATACCATTGCCTCCCACAAAGCCCGAAGCACCACAGGCTGAGGGACCTCACAACGAGAAGGTAGATGAAATTGAACCCCAAACGCTTCAGCAGCAGGAAAATATGATGATAAAGGGAAACAATGCCCGACATATGGTCATGCAAAAACTGTTGCGGAAAACAGATGTGAGTGTTTTCTCTTATTGTTTCATTGTTTTGGTCCTGGTTTTGTCCATTGTACTTAACTTTGCAAAATTGTTTCTAACCACTTTCATTCTAATACATCTCAGTTTTATTAATGTGTTTTTCCTAAAATAAGCTGCTCAGAAAGCTGCTAAAGAAATGTATCACATCCGTTTTAAGTAATAGTTTGACTGTTTTCTGTGGTGTTGTTTTTTTTTTTACCTGACGTAGGTAGAAGCTTGTTTAAACACATAATGTGGTAACGCTGTTCAGTGGCCCATGTTGGTCGGTGTGGCTCGTGGTGTCAATCAAATATTACTAAGGGTGTGCCAATCGCTTTTTCTCTCGTCGAACTGTTTTTGAGCTGATGAGGCTGAAAATGACCGCTCTACCAAACCGATCGCTGTTGCTGATTTTACTGAAGAGAATACCTTTGCAAACGTTAAAAAACTACTGATCAGTTGCAGTAATTCCTAACCAATCTAGGACACCAACAACTTTTTAGGCCGATGCCATTTTTTCATTTTCCGAGTGAGAAAACCTATGGCAACAGCATATGCCTCGCGAAAATAAATTGTTAAAAAATAAACTATGCAGTCTAGGAGTATAAAAATTCGCAGCTGTAATAATTGTACTGTAAATTATTGACCAGAAATATAATTTGGGACCATCGTCCTACGTTTTCATTATAAAAAAAAAAATCCTGAAGTTTGACTGTCAACAGCGCTAACGAAAGTTTCAACACTGTACTCAGAGTGACAACATCCACTCGATATTTTTCCATCACAAGCCTGTTATTACCGTATATTTCCGAATATAAGACGGCACTTTTTTTCAAATTTACACCATTAAAATAGCATCGTCTTATACTCGCGTTCAAATCCATAACTCGGTCAAATTTTGGCCGATTTTGAGGTTTGAATACACCATTTCGAACGTTTTTCCGAGAGCTATCCACTGGTGCTAATCTCATGCCGGTTGCTCAAATAGTTTTTGGATTATTTACCAAAAACTAAATATGTATTGAAAAAGGCCTCGGGAAGCAGTCCAAAGGCAAAGATATTAAAAATGTGGGTTTTGAATTCAGGACCAGGGCAATTTACTAGTATACGAACAAATAAATATTATACCAAACCTTATGAAAGTCTTGATAAAGTCACCCGTCTTATAATCGCAGCCATTTATTTCTTTGGAACATGCAAGCCCAAAAATGCTACTCGTCTTATATTTGAGGCGTCTTATATTCGGACGTATACGGTACTTCCGAAATCATTATTTTACGATTTATTACTTTAAAAATAGTTTAAAGTTGCTTTATTTCTTTAATATTCACGATGTTCGAAAGCCAACTCACATAGGACAGCCATTGTGGCCGGCTGCCCGCAATGCGACAGCGCCAATGGATGCGATCTTGACTCGCTTCGCGTGATGTCACTAGTGAACGGCCGAAGAGTCACGTGCCGCTAACGTACCAATCAACGCTCGCGATGCCGAAGAGTTTGAACAAAGGCCGTTGAAACAGTTCAGTTCATTCGAGGAATACAGGTAGTAACGTAGCTATGAGTTAACCCTTTTAGGCCTAAGCGATGATATGTCATTGTTGCAATTCCACTGCGAAAAAGCCGAAACGACGATGTATCGTTCGCCCGGTTCAGCCGAGTTGTACGCCCTGTTAAAAAAAAAATTCCTATTGCGTACATCGGAGGCGTTACTCCGATTGAATTAGGTAATTTGGAAAGTATATTTTCGGTTTATTTAGGTTAATTTAATTTAATGTCTTTTTATTACCTTAAGTCAGTGTTATTGGCATCGTCGCCAAAATGGACGTGAAATTGCGTTTATTTGCTGAAAATATTCCTTGGTTAAAACGATTGTATCTCCGGAACGACGCAACGTACAGCCGCCATCTTGCCGCGTTCGAGAGAGGAGATTCCCAATTTTCTGGTCCGCGAAAAATGACGTCTTCACTCCAACATCACTGCCTGTATTCCTCCAATGAAATGTCCTGTTTCAACGGCTTTTGTTCAAACGCTTCGGCCTCGCGAGCTATTGTGAGCGCTGATTGGCTCGTTCACGGCACGTGACTCTTCGGCCGTTCGCGAGTGACGTCACGCGAAGCGAGTCAAGGTCGCAACCATTGGCGCGGCAGGAGTGTGTCGCATTGCGGGCAGCCGGTCATTATGGCGTCCGTCAACGATTTGGTAGTGAACTGTAATTGATCGTGAATCTCGAAGAAAGAAAGCAACTTTAAACAATTTTCACGGTAATAAATCATAAAATAACGATTTCGGAAGTAATAACACGCGTTGTGACGGAAGAATATTATGTGGATGTTATCATTCTGTGTACTGTAAGTTGAAACTTTTGTTAGCGCTGTTCACATAGTCGAACTTCAGAATTTTTTTAAATAATGAAAACGTAGGACAATAGTCCCAATTATATTTCTGGTCAATAATTTACAATATAATTATTACGTCTGCGAATTTTTTTACTCCTAGACTGCGTAGTTTTTTTTATTACAATTAATTTCCTTGAGGCATGCAACCTGTTTGTGGTAGCCATGTTGCAGCCATAGGCTCTCTTACTCGAGATTTGAAAAAATGGCATAGGCCTAAAAGGGTTAATAATGTCATTTTTTGTGGGGTAAAAAATTAGGAATCCTCTCTCTCGAACGCGACCAAGATGGCGGCTGTACGTTGCTTTGTTCCGGAAATATGATCGTTTGAACCAAGGGCTATATTCAGCAAACACACAATTTTCATGTTGATTTTGGCCACGATGCCAACAATAACATTGATTAAGGTAATAAAAAGATGATATTGAATCATATTAATCGAAAATTACTTCAAATATACGTTCCAAAATATCTAAGTTAATCAGATTTCACCTCCGATGCACGCAATTGGATTATTATTTTTGTAACAGTGCGGTGAACTGGGCGAACAATATATCGTCGTTTAAGCTTTTTGGCAGCGGAATTGCAATGACTGTATATCGTCGCTTAGGCTCAAAAAGGTTAAGATCATGAAATAAAGTGCTAGCCTCTACATTAGCTTTTTTTAAGGCTGTACCGGTATCAACTTTACCGATCAGGTGACGATACCGAAAAAAAAATTGACACCGGTACCGATGCAGATCCCCAAATTTTAATCGCTAATTTTTCTTTCAGTGGTGCAGTTTCTTCAAAATTCCAATAATTATTATAATAAAACAATTTCCTTTTTTATCTGAAATGATTTAGGATTTTACTTGCGTACGGAGGTAAATACGCAATGTTCCAGACAGGCAAGAACGATTAAACAATTCTTGGCGAACTTTCGATAGTCAATTTGCTGCGGATGGAAAAACCTAGCCAACTATCATCTTCAGGCACGCAATAAAAACTCCAAACACTGCCACTTATTTACAGTCCATTAGATTCGAAATTGGCGGTAACTTTGCGTCCGATATTTAATATATGTATCTGAGGCCAAGTTAATGCCAATTTCGAATCTAATGGACTGTAAATAGTGGTAGTGTTTGGAGTTTTTATTGCGTGCCTGAAGATGGTAGTCTGCTAGGTTTTTCCATCCACAGCAAATTAGGTTTTTCCATCCACAGCAAATTGACTATCGAAAATTCGCCAAGAATTGTTAAATCTTTCTTGCCTGTCTGGAATAGGCCCTATTGCTTATTTTCCTCCGTACGTAAGTAATGTCGTCTGCTACGTTCAAGAGTATGAATCTAGACGTTTTTGATTTAGGATTGTAATTGTAATTTATTATAACACATTATAGTACTTGCAAGTTACTCCAGCATAATGTGCACACTGTAAACTACAATCCAAAAATATACTTTATACAAGCAGACTCGAAGTTTTTTTTAAATACAGTAAAATGGCTTTGTGTACATTGAGTTAACGAAGTCACTATTTAACGCACTATCTCAAAAAAAGCAAATATCAATCTTATTTTGTCGAAAATGTTCGACAGTTCTGAAGAAATGACGGTATATTTTCTTTCCACTGTCTTCATTAGGCAGCAAGAAAAGTTATTTACCTGGAACCACATCACTCGCACTCGCGAGACATGCAAATCTTAATGCGTGCGTACCCTCCTTCATTCGTCAGGCCTGTCTTTCCACCAGCTTCTCAAGTCTCATTGTGGGGCATGAAAACGATGGGAAAGTGGTGATGAATGGGCAACCGCCATCAACTCCAGCCATTTAATGAATAGGGATTTGGCAAAGAGGCCGAGACCTCGGTGGAATGACAGGCCTGACGTGTGAAGGAGTCTACACACGAGACCAGATTTGAATGTGTCGCGAGTGCTGAGTGATGTTATTCTAGGTAAATAACTTTTCTTGGTGCCTAATAAAGACAGTGGAAAGAAAATGTACTGTCATTTCTTCAGAACTGTCTAAAATTGGCAACGAAATAAGACTGGTGTATTTTTATTTTTTTTTGAGATGGTGCGTTAAATAGTCACTCCTTGTGTTTGGTTTGTTTCACTTTGCCACGTTCTTGGACATATGTACGTCTTTCACGCCATAACTGAAAGCCTACACATAGCAGAACTAGAAGTGAAGAATAGCAAGCCTGGTAACACACACACAAAAATTGTTCCATATAAGCCTACAGAAATTCTAAGGTAGCCGTATGTTCACTGGCATTTTTAAAAATTTATTTCCATAAAGGAAAAATATTTATTTAGCGCGCCGGTATTATGACCTAATTTTTATAATTTTGAGTGGGGGTATGGTCAAATTTTATCTAGAGAAATTTGGGTGGGTGGGAGAAAAAATAACAATTATTCTGGGAAATTGAAAGAAAAGAAGCCAAACTGGCCCAGAAACTCTGACTAGGTGTTTATAAATTTGCCGCAGAATTGGTGTATTGGTGAAATCTGCATCGGAAAGTTGTATCGGTACACAACAGGGCTCGAAATACAAGAGGCGCAAAGCTCCTGCACTGACAAACAGCGCCTAGTTCAGGCTTTGAGAGCAAACAAATTTGCACCAATAAAAAAGGAAACTAATTTTAATTTTCACCGTGAACTTCCTAGTAGCAGAATTATGTGACGTACATCCAGACAAAATCTCTTCTCTGCTGACTTGATCAAATCTTTCTAATTACGAAATGCAAGCCTATTTTTAAAAACAAACTTTAGTTTCTACAAAACAAACAAAAACAGTTTCTAAAAACAGTTTCTAAAAACAAATTTAGTTTCTACACTTGTTTGGCTGTAGTTGGCAAAGTTACCTGTAGAACAAGTAATTTTTTGAGTAAAATTTCTTTTTGCTCGTTACGTCTTTGCTACACTTTAGTTCCCAGCGTGAAATCCGGCCGTTTCTCTCCTTTCATTCCTGCCTCTTGCTCTGTCGTGCTTGCAGGAGCTTTCCTCTCTAGCTATCTTATCGGATCCCTGCTGCCGCCGCGTGATGTTGTTGTAATAAGCACGCATCTGAGAAAGTTGGGTTGCAGTGCGGCGAGAAATACTTTTATCTAGTTGCCGTTCAAGGTTTTTTTTCGAATAGTTTGACCCCCCCGACTTCGCACGGACCTGGTGATGGAGGCATACATCACCTGCAAATTTTTGCATTCTTTTCCTGAAGGATTCTTCTTCCTGGAGGTTTTAAAGTTTTGTAGAGCCGGCCAGTTATGTAACCCGGTCTGCGCATGCGCAACCCTCTTTAATCGTTGGCTTGTCATTTTTTTTCCACCAGCGTGTACCGTGAACGGTCATTCTTCGCCTTCTTCCGTCAGTTTCACCTTCTCTTCGTCCTTTTTGCCTCTGCCTCAAGATGTTACTTCCCTGTTACGTCCTTCACCAGTTTCGTCTCCGGGCCAGAGGACTCAATCCCCCCCCCGGCTTCGCTGTCGCCACTGTCTCCGTCGGCTTTGCCGCCCCTACCTTGCGGTCAACCATCTCGCACCTGTTTTCGACACGCAAAGAAATCCGGAAAATCATCTAAGTCAACCTCGTCCAAATCTCACGTCTCTTCGGCCGATACATCATTGGACCTTTCTTCGGCATCATCCCGTCACTCCCAAGACCTCTCGTCACAACCAACCTCTCTCCCCTGGCCAACCTTCATGAATGTCGTTCGGAACCTTCTCGCCACATGGCCGGTAGAGCTAAAAATGCACTCGCCATCTGGTTTTTTCTACCCGCACTTAAAAAAAAGCTTAAATAGCTATAAAAAAAACAAGTACCAGTACTACACACTACTTTTAAACATTTAATTCAGCAACTAGGACTTATCTAGGACTAGCCTACATTTTTGGATCTCTCTGGTATGAGACATGACGTGCTTTACCATCAAGAGTACCCTCCCACCATCGTTTCACAGGTTTTTCTGGATTAAACTGGTCGATTGAAGGACCATTTAGTTTCACCATCAACAAGTTATTTAAAGTGGACAAGTTCATTCGCGTTCTGTCATCTGACTTTACCCGATTCATTGCACTGAATCCGCGCTCACATGGAGCACTGCTACAAGGTATGACAGAAATAAGTTCCCAAAGGCCTAAAACATTAGAAAATCGAGGATTTTCAGAATTTTTATCTTCAGCACTTACACGATTAAACAGTTTCTGTGCAGTTAAACGCTTGCCCGTGAGTTGCATGACATTTTGAGCGTAATGCTTCAACCGTTCGTAGTCTGTGCTCAGTTTATCTGCGGATATTTCGCAAGCTCCTGGTAGTTCTTCACACAACTTCACAATTTCTTCGCTTCCAAAGGTTGGCAAGTCTTCTTTCTTCTCTGAGAAATTAGCAGGATCTAGGTATTCTGAAAACCTGACAACCTGGCTATTGGTTAAATTTACTAGCCTCTTTGCTACGTGAGTGATCGTTGCATTGGACAGGATTCTTCTGTCTTCTTCAAAACAACCAAGCTCTCGTCGCTTTTCTTCAGACACCAACTTTGTTTTTGTGCGTACAGCCACCTTGCAGTTCTGATAGGAGTTGCTTTTCCATTTTGCCTGGAGTTTTTTGCAATTCCTTTATTTCTACAGTGCACCAAATCAATTTCTTGAAGGGCCCGGTGAATGGCTACACAATCAGTTTGCATAGCCAGAGAGAGCAAGCTGAGCTTGTCTGTAAAATCGCACATGAAGAAAAGGAACTTCACAAATCTTAAGCTGGTTAAGTACTTTAGATACCCCTTAGCTTAGCCTTTACTTTCATTTCCTTTTTTGTCTCAGGGGAAGAGCACAGTCGCTCTAAATGTGTTTGTATGACAGGGAGGTTTTTAGGTATTTTTAGAAGCAACCCAGCGTATGCTATGAACTCCTCTACACTTAATGACCTTCTCATCTAAGAACTCGGCAACTTCTCGTAATTCTCGTAGCAATTTTGGACTCGATTGTAAAATTTATAAATGCCTTTTAACAACCATTCAAACTCATCAATAAGGACATGTAATTTCTGCGATTTTGCGAAATCGCAAATTTCGCAACATTTTCTCTAAATGAGTTATGAAACTTATTCTTGATGTAGTAGGTAAACAGTCACTAACTGAAGCAAAAACACCACATTGTCGCAAAATTCAGTAATATCGCAAAATGCCACAAATTTCTCAAAACGGCGCAAAATTTACTGCAAAAATGGCCTTTATTTTTCATGCCAATATATGACAACTAGTTAACTGGAACAAAATTCTGGAGCAGTTCTCACCGAAGCAATACTCAGATAAATCTGCATCAAACAATGCTGTGGGCACTAGGCAGCCATAAGTGAGCAGTCGATCATCACCAGCCACATACGTGGTGTGTATGTTAGAAAGTTAGGCTGCAATTATGTACTCATGTTATTGAATTCAGCCACCAAATCCATCACCGCAAAATTGCACCAAAATCCCTCAAAATTGCACCTTCATCGTAATAAAACGTACCGCAAAATCATGCCTAGTATTATCGCGGAAATTACATGTCCTTACTCATCAATGTATGGCATCTCTTTGCAAGCATCTGCTAATGCTAATTCTAGCCTGTGGTTAACACAATGTGTAACTACTAGTCCTGGGATATCATTTTTGAGCTGGCGTGCTATCCCTGTAATGTCACCCATATTGACAGACGCACCATCGAAACAACATCCCACAAGCTTGCATTTCCAATTGTTCACTTGGCAAGAGTCAAAAATGCCTTCAATGGTTTTCTTGGTGCCATCAGCATCGGCCGAGCTCAATGCCTGAATACCTAAGAAGGCAACGTGTGGTTTTGGCGTGTCGCCTTCAATATACTGGACAAAAGTAATTTCACTTTCAACAGTGCCTCTGCCAGTAGAAGCATCACTCATTAGGGATAAATATCTGCTTTGATTTAATTTGTTTACTAAGGTTTCTTTTATGTCCTCTGCTATGCATTCTGCAAAATGATGCACAGCCTTGTCATTATGACAGACGTCACCTATGTCCACTCCAATTTTCTTCTGCATTTCACACATGGAAGTAAAGTCAAGGAATGACAAGTCTCTTTTTACTACAGTGTAGGCCATGATAAACAAAATTTCCATTTTCTTTTTCAAGTCTTCTTGCATTCTGGATAGTGCTATAGCCATTGGGGCTTCTGAAGGAGTGGCCTTGGCTTTCATGATTTTGCCCATGTTGTAGTGAATATCTGATACATGACGAGTTCTAACCTAAAATGACAAAAGGTTCAGATTAGATTTTAATATTTAGGTTTGAAGTTCCAACGTATTAGAATGTTGCAACAAAAAAAAATACAGAATCTACCATCTTTTTTTTTAATATTTATTTACATTTTTTTTTGGGGGGGGGGGGAGCACACAAACAATAATTTAAATGCAACTCATAGAAGGTGTAGGCCTAACGATAAAGAGCTTTCACCTATTGCAACATCAGAGGCTTTGAAAAAAAAAAAGCTTCGTGAAAAAAGGCAAACTTTCGGGAATGAAGGCCCAGGCCTACATTTCCGTTTTATCTATTTATGCTTTGCCATATAAATGATACACGTAATAATTATACAAATATATTTTTTGGAGGGGCGAGGGGGATAGGAAAAAAATTAATTAGGCCTTTGTTTCTTCATGCCTAGTGCTTTATTGCAAAGTCAGTGATCTTCAAAAACCAAAAATAGCTTGAAAAAATGACCATTCTTAAGAACGAAGGCCAGGCCTACGTTTCATTTTTTCCCATTTGTGCTTTACCATACAGATGATACACGTAATAATTATACAGATAATTTTTTTTTTGGGGGGGGGGGAGAGGACAAACAACAGATGGTGTAGACCTACGACAATATCTTTCATGCCATTGCCTAGTGCTTTATTGCAACGTCAGTGGAGAAAATAGTTTCTCGCGAAAAAATAACCAACTCTAGGGATCGCAGGCCAGGCCTACATTTAATTTTTTTCCATTTTTATGGTTTGGCACGAATGATACACATAATGTTTACACACATTACACAGATATTTTGGTTTTTTTTTTCGGGGGGGGTGGGGGCTGAAGAAGAAGAATTTAAAAGTAAGTAATAGAAGGTGCAGAATAGACGTCGGCCAGTAAGCTATACAGCTTACCCTAGACCTAACGATAATAGGTTTTTTTAATAGGTTTCTTTGGTTTAATAGGTTCATGCCTGGCGACTGGCATTTTATTGCAACGTCACTCATTTCAAAAATAAGTAGTTTCTCGTTAAAAAAACTATTCATTCTTGCAAACGAAGGCCTAGGCCTGTACAATATTTACTTTTGGCCATTTAAAAGGAAGGCCCTTTGGAAGGTCGGTTTCCATTCCATCACGTATCCTAGCCACTTTTTTTTTGTCGCACATCTTTTTAGCATCGGACAAGGGAATAGAAACTAGACATTGCTTCCACCTGCACCCATTTTGCATTATTCGATGTCATTTTTATAAGGCAAAAAAAAAAAAATAAAAACAGCTTAACGCAATCACTTACCGTTTCAAGTTTGAAAGTTGACGTTCCTGCAATGAAACTGCTTTGGTGAGGTTTTGCGAACTGCTGCAAATCCTGCACTGAAGTAGGTTTTCATCCGTCTGTACAAGCCATTTGTGATCAATTTGCCACTTTTTAAATGTTGTTGCATTAAAAGTTCTCGTCTTCTTTGTTGAATCGGGTGTCGAAGGTGTTTCTAGATCAACCACGTGGTCGTCATCTTTTCCCGTCGACGATTCCGACGTAGGCGAATTTGTGTGATGGTTTGGGTTTTGTCGAACTCCAAGTATTTCTACCTTTTGTGTACTTCTTCCGCAGCTACGGATGCATTCGTGTTTGGTTTCTTTCGCTAAAATTCCCCTAACGTTGATTGATTTTCCGAAATAGGTTTTCGTTTGGGCATCGTGAAGCAGCGTGGTAATCAGTGTTGACATGCAAGTTATGGGAAGGCGGAGCCGCAGTTGTCAGGCACGTTGCTAGGCGGTTGTAGATTGGCTCATGTATGTGACGTCATGGTAATGCAGCGAATGGGAGATAACGTTTCAAGTTCACGGACGAGCACGTGACCGAATGTACCACACCGACGGCGGCGCAAGAATGTCGCGTTTTCTGCAGGTTGAAAAATTAAATTATTAAAAAAAAACCGAGCATGCAATAATGCAGTCGCCAAGGAGGCGACCTGAAGTGAAAACATGGTTGCCAGGCCAATTTGTACACGCCATTTGGCGAGTGGCGACCGACATTGGTGAAGATTGCCCCTGGCCAAATCCACACTCTCATTGACAGAGCCATCAAAAACTTCCAGTATAAAGACCGTGCCACGAAACCCACTTAGTCGTCTCCCTATACGAAAAACTTAGTTGCTTCTTCATCGAATCCGTCTCGGAAACGTCATTTCCCAACAACTACGTGTTCAAAACGTCTACCGCCCAAGACCGTCTTCACTCATGGCAAGATTTGGCACCACACCGAAGGAATCCTCTCCACCACCACCACAACCTTCACCGCCAGTGGCATCGGTCTCTTCACCCACGGCGTCGTCTTCTCCACAAGCATGACTTCTCCTTTTCCAGCTTGCCCTTCGCCTATTGCCATTAGCATTTTTGTCAGCACGTTACCATAATCCTCACCACCAACGGCATCGGTCTCTTCGCCTGCTGCGTCGTCTTCACCGTTCAAGCCATCAACCATCAAAGACGACCTTGTATCATGATTTGGATCCACACCGAAGGACTCCTCTCCAAGCAAGACTTCTACCTCATCAGCTTGCCCTCCTCCTGCTGACCCTGACATTGTTGTCAGCCCGTCGTCGCAACCCTCGCCACCAATGACATCGGGCTCTTCGCCAGTTGCGTTGTCGTCGCCGTTCAAGCCATCAACTGCCGAAGACCATCTTGTGGAATGTTTTGAAACTACAACCGACGGACTCCTCTCCAAGCCAAGCATAACTTCTCCTTCATAAGCTTGTCCTCCACCTCTCGTCCCTGACATTGTCAGCCCGCCGCCGCAACCTACACCACCAACGGCATCAGTCTCTTTCCCCGTTCAAGCCAACATCTGGCGAAGACCCTCTTCACTTGTTGATTCCGACATTCTGGCAAGTCCATCGCCATCACCGTCACTACCTACGGCATCGGTTCCTTCGCTCCTGCCTTCGCTGCTGCTGTCAGTCAAGCTCTTCCTATGTGGCCCTACTCGCCTCAAGTCTTGGTGCAGAAGGATAAGAAATGTTTGCAAGTTATATCTATTGTAAAAATGAGTTTCGTTAAAAAGAGGGGTAAAGTGAAAAGTGTCAATCTGATGTCCAGTAGAGAGAGAGTGTTGAGCAGGGGCACTAGAAGTAGCATGAACGTTAATATCACGAATATCAGATGCTCTCTTCCGCGCTCCGTGTGTCCCAAGTAAAGCTTGGGGCACTCGGCGCATGGCAGGGCGTACACAAAATGGTCAGGGAGGGGTTTAGAGACACGGATTTGTGGTTTAGTAAGGATTTGTTTCATATAGCTTTCCTTTTTGCCTTTCTACCCTCAGCATTACTAACTTACTACCTTCCTACCCCTTCGAATTTTTGACCTGCTTTAACTCCCAGAATTCACTGCAGCACTTTATTCAACATGGCGACCTGGTAAGGTGGTTGTTGAGTGTGTGTTTGTTTTATTTTTATGTTTTTAACCTTTGAAAATGGAGCCAACCACCATATTGCTCCGAAATATTAGGTGCCAGTGTTTTTAACGTTTTATGCGTCGAGCTTTAACAACAAGACTGCTCTTCAGCCTACCGGATTTGCCACCAATAGTTTTAAGGTCTTCCAGACATTCATCCTTCACCAGCCTTAATGAGCAACACTTCCGAACTATCGGTCTCCCCCCCCTTGATTCTCATTTTCGTTAGTAGGAATACCCTTCTTCTGTGTTAGCAACGCTGATGTAGGGGTCCAAATCATAGGTGGGGAGAGCGAGTCTGCGGCTGCAACCCCCCCCCCCCCCCTCGTCTGCAGCCCTTCAAGTCCACCACCGCTCTCGACTGGGAGCCCTTCATGCTATGCTGCCGCACCTGGCCGCCAGCTGTTGGAAGCTTTTCCAGAAAATCTTCCTTTGCCAACCACAATCGGTAACTCCTCCTGATGATCTTTCTTCACGTCCCACCGTCAGCAAGGCCTTCATGTCGACCGCTCTCCGCCTCGCAACCTGCCGCTGGGAACTCTTCAGATTTTGAAACTACAACCGAAGGACTCCTCTCCAAGCAGAACTTCTCCTTCGTAAGCTTGTCCTCCGCCTCTCGTCCCTGACATTGTTGTCAGCCAGCCGCCGCAACCTACACCACCAACGGTATCAGTCTCTTCCCTGTTCAAGCCATCATCTGGCAAAGACCCTCTTCACTTGTTGATTCCGACCTTCTGGCAAGTCCATTAGGTATCGGCCGATATGACTTTTTACCGATACGATACGATACCGATGAAAGGTAAACCGATCCGATCCGATCCGATCCCGATACAGATGTCGATACCGATAATAATAACAAATCAAGACTAAAAGTTTATATTTTGTACAAACAATGCAACTTCGGTTTCTGGTTTTGCTTGGGTTTCAACTGTTGAGATTATCCAAAAGGTTCTGTGCAGCAATAAGCATTTTTACTCTTATTCTTACTTACGGCTTCAGTACATTCATTTTCTTAGTTAGATTTCAGTTGGTTGTTGTAAAACTTACAGCAGCAGAACCAACAAGTGCCACATTTTCATTCCAAACTGAGCAAATGGCTTTGCTTTTGCTGCACTTGGTGTCAGTTTTGCAGGGAAAAGGTTGCATTTCTTAGCATAACAAATATCTGTATCGGAAGCCTTATAGTGGTCCGATACCGATATGGCAAAAAATACCGATAAATACAGATAATACCGATATCAATATCGGACTATCCCTAAAGTCCATCACCATCACCAGGTTGCCACACTTTACCGCCAGTTGTTGGAAACTCTTCCAGACCATTGTCCTTCACTAACCGTATTAGCCAACTCCTCCAGACTGTCATCTTGGCAACCCACCGTCCAAAGCCCTCACGCTGACCACACTTCGCCTCCCTGCCAGCCGCTGGCAACTCCTCAGATTGCCGTGACTCAACCGCTGGCTCTTGGAAGCTTTTCCAGACTATCGCCCTTCACCAACTACATTGTTGTACATCGTTTCAAGCTCACGCTAATTCAATGTTCACTCTCTGTTGTTGTACAGCGAATTTTCAACAAACAATAAGCCTACTGTTATTAAAACTATGGGCCTCAACACGTTTGTCTTCGTGTGGCTTTTTCTTTATGCTAGGTCTACTCTTACATTTGTTTTCCTTCGTGGCTGCTGCGTTTGGCACGTTTGCCTTCGTGGCTGCTGCGTGAGCAAACGTGCCAAAAGCAGCAGCCACGAAGGTAAACAAATGTAAGAGTAGACCTACCATAAAGAAAAAGCCTGACGAAGACAAACGTGTTGAAGCCCATAATTTTAATGACAGTGGGCTTATTGTTTGTTGAAAATTCGCTGTACAACAACAGAGAGTTAACATTGAATTAGCGTGAGTTTGAAACGATGTCTATGAACATTCAATGCAGTAAACCACATGGCATTTTTCACATTCTTGTACACAGGGTTCGTACAAACCTTGAAAAGCATTAAACTTCACTTGGGGCATTTCCAGGCCTTAAAAAGCTTGGATTCTCGAAAGAAATTCTTTGATGGCTTAGAAAAGCCTTAAATAAAGTAACAGATTTTTGTTTTGTCGTTTGTTTTTCAATTACGCCTGAATACGGAAGTCTGTAATCGTCAATGATTAAGAAAAATAATGATTAATAAATAAATACAGCAGCTATTCAGGCTTGTGACCGATGGCCTTTTTGCCCGGATTCCATCCAACTGCTTGAGATAAAACGTGTTAGTTTCAGGGGTGACATTTTTCCATAATTGACCCACGCGATCAACACATCCGTTGAGAAATTTTGTAGGGTAGGTTGGGGGGGGGGGGGGGGGGGAGTTACTATCTGCTAGTAGTCAGGATTTCGCCAAAATGTTTACCGTTTAGCTTTACTTCTTAATCTAAATGTAGTTTATTTTATTTTATCTTTGTCATTCCGTAAAGTTTTTTAAGTTTCCTACTTGACCGCGGCCTTGATCGGCGACATCGTCGTTTCGTCTTAGAGTAAGCCTAACCACCGCCATTAGTGCTGCTTTCCGTGCGTTTAAGCGACGCTGTTGCGGCCCGAGAAAGAAACAACAGGCGTCCGGTTCGTCTGGTTCTGGACTGGATGGGAAAGGTGGAGGAGAGGGGGAGCTTGATTATTCTTGGTCTTGCTTCTGGTGGGGTAACAGTGAGGTCTGATAGTGGTGGGAGGGGGAGTTGTTAAAGTGTTGCGTGTTGGGGGCCTGAGAAGCGTTTTTAGGTGAGGTGGCGTATCTGTGACGACAGTCAACCCCCGGTTGGTGGAGGACTTTCTGAACTCCCTCGCATTTGCCTGGCAGAAAGGTTACTATTACTGCAGGTGTGTCTGGCAGTGTAGGACCACTGGGTCGAAGTGATCTGGCGCGATACCAGGCCTTAGTTTCGCTATTTATTAAATGTGCAGGGTCACCTCTCTCGAAGAAGGTAGTTTTGGCTTCGTCGAGAAATTGACTGGCTGTTTGGGAACGGGAGGAGTATTTGATAATCCGAGTGAGTTCGTTGGTCAGGATGGCTTTTAAGGAAGCGTGAATGACCAGAGCGGAAGGTATTCCTCTGCCGGTATGCATTTGCTTTTGGTACGGGGCGAATGCGATCTGGTTTCTGTGTACATCAGAAATGGAAGTTTTCCATCCATGGCTTCTTCTTGGGTGAAATCTAGGGTTTCTTCCCAGTTGTTGAGGGTTTCAAGAATGCCTGGTTTGTCTTCCTGAAGGGGGGGTTGTAAAGATGTCGTCTATGTATCGTTTCCAAATGGGAAGCTGAAGGAATCTCTTCATCAAGAAATTTTGGGCGAGCTCTGCTAGGGTCGGAGAACATGAATAAGGGTTCCTGTCATCTGCCAAAAGGAATGTTGGTGGAAGGTTACATAGATGAAGAGGACTAATTTAAAGTGCCCGATCCGGATCTCGGTCAGTCTCGTGATTTTTACCCTATCCGCGGATCGATCGAACATGTTGAGGATGAGGCGATGTGGGAGGCAGGGAAAGAGTCCGACCACATTATAGGAAACAAGTTGATGGTTTTCAGTTAGTACGGTGTTTTTGATGGTCTCTAGGAGTTCCCATTCACTCAAAAACACAGGTGAACCCCTAGAGACCATCAAAAACAACGTTATGTGATATTTAATTGCGGAAATCCAGTTGAAGCCAGGTGCTTTGAAAATAACGTTGATCTTCCCTGCTTGGGCTCCATTTGAATCAGGTCTTTAGTTTTGACAGGCATGTTTACTGAGGTACTAGGGTTAGGTCAGTTTCATTTTTTGACTTCGGTTTTGGTTTTACATGCCCACAAAACCGTAGTTTCGGCCTTTGCCACACCACGGTTTTCCGATCTTTCTATTTTTTTTTGTAACAGTATTATTAGTAGCTTACAACTAGCTCCTACTTTCACTTTTAGCAGCATCATTGACCATTATTTAAAAATTTGTAAACAACAAATCAACCTTTGAACTTTCGAATACCGTACGAAAAACTGACACAAAATCCGAATCTGTTTCGATTTTCTGTGAAAACCGAAAATTCTGTTTCGGTTGCCGTCCCATCCCTAACAGGTACGTTCTCTGGTATTTAGCTAGGCTGTGGAGCATATTCCAGACTAAGATTGGGTGTCTGTGCATAATGAATCCATTGGTTCACTGCTTTGTGCTGGGTTTGGTTTAATAGTTGGTCGCTTATGCCGGGTGTTAAGTGCACTAGGTGTTTAAGCGATGTGTCCTTTGCTTATGGTTATGCACCTCCGGGTGGGCTTGGCATTGAACGCCCTGATTGGTGTGGTAGTTATGTTTCTCGTGGTGATTTTGTGAGGTTGAGCACGTGGTTTGGCCCTATTTGGCGTTAGATGGTATGCTTAACATAACCGCTAGAATGCTCTTGCCTTTTTGGTTGCAACACTGGCAGAACCACGCGCCGCCTGCTTTGGAGGCTATCAGTTATTTCTTGGAGGCTAGCTGTCTCCCACGTAAATTTGCTTGTTTACACTGCAGCAAGAATTCTTTTGTAATCATCCCAGTTTGTAACACATAAGGAGTGATACCAACCACGAAGGAGAATTGGAAATGATTACCGCCCGCCTCCCTGTAAAATATCTTGGCTTAGAAAAACCACGACGGAAAGTGGTTAGATGCGATAGGGGGAAACTTAAGTTATCCCGTGGGTAAGTACCTTACCCTGGTAGAATTTCCTATTTGCTAGCAAACCTAGAAAAGAATAGTAAGGTATCGCGGATATATTAAGTTTTGCTAATAGCTATAGGCTAACTTTCTTCCGGTAGCCGCAATACAGTAATCTTCGTACATTGATTCATTACGGCAAGCATGGTATTTCGTTGTTTTCCTTTTTGTATTGAATTTCTTGACACAGTTTTAAAACGATTTGTGAAACTAATCAAGTTCGCATTGTAAATGTATTCAGTATTCTTGGTTTCAGTCACGTGTTGTCGTCCTACGCAACATGGTTGGAGTTGAAGATCTGGATGATGATCTAGAAGCAGAAGTGACGGATGAATGCGGAAGGTTTGGTCAAGTCAGCCGGGTCATAATATACCAAGAAAAACAATCGGAAGAAGACGATGCCGAAATCATTGTTAAAATTTTTGTAGAATTCTCGGAAGGCTTCGGTTAGTAAATTTTACTGTGCACTAATGAATTACCGATCGCCTAATAAACGCCCTGGCATTGCTGATGCCCACCCCCCAAAAATACCATCAGGTCAGAAATCGTGTAGTAGCTTTATTAGCCCCCCCTGCCCCACCCAATCTTTTTTTTTTTTTTTAGTCAATCGTAAAATCGACTAAAGGTTTATTGAAATCAATGACATTTTATCCCTATAAATCTTGGTTGTTCTGCAGTAAAATTAACGAAAATATTCATAAATTTATCGAAATCAACATTTAATCCAACACTATTCACGGGAGCGTGTGTAATCACGGAAAAGTCTGCACTATTAGGCCTACGCGATCGAGCATTGATGAGCGTAATGTGGCTTCAGTCTAGCGAAACGCTATACTTTTTCCTCATTTATTCTCAAATTTATTCTCAAATATATCTAACATAATTCAAAGTTAAAACTAATTTTTAACCATCACCAACCTTCATAACAGACAACGTGATTCACCACCGGGAAATGCGTGAGTTGACGCATTTATCACCATAGAGTTACATATTGTCATCCAAGACGGAAGTTCTGGTGGAAGTGGACCTGCAAGTCTGGACCCGAGGGGCCTCAGTAGTGGACGCTGAGGTTCCACATGTCCAGACTCTAGAAGCGATGAAACATCCAGTCCATCGCGTCCGTTATGACGTAACTCTGCTTAGCTTTTTCCGGTCGTGAATCTCATGTCTATTTTAAAGGTTGGTGATGGTTAGAAATTAATTTTAACTTTGAATTTGGTTAGATATTGGAAGGAGGACAATCTAATACACTAAATTTGTGAATAAAGCCATTGTGTTAATGCTAGATTGAACCCAGATCACGCACGTGAATAATCAACTTTACCATGATGGATTTAGGCCTAAACGGCCACCCCAAAAATACGTTAAGGCCAGAAATCTTGTTTTAGCTTTGTTACTGCCCCCTCCACTTTTTTATCAAATTAATTTTAGCCCCCCATGGGTGTTTAATAGGCGATTTATGGTAATAATAATTTTTTCAGCTGTTTTTTATGGTGTATACTCTTGTTTAAAAGTCAACGTTTTATTAAGAGGGAAAAAAGTCAATTAATAGCCAAGGTGCATCATTTTTCCAAAATTGGATAGTTTAACCTTTTTAGGCCGACACCATTTTGTCGACTTCCGAGCGAGACAACCCACGGCCACAAACAAGTTGCATGCCTCATGAAAATAAATTGTAAAAAAAACTACGTGGTCTAGGAGAATAAAAATTCACAGATGTAATAATTATACTGTAAATTATACTGTAATTATCGTCGTATGTTTTCATTATTTTAAAAAATCCTGAAGTTCTACAGCGCTAACGAAAGTTTCAACTTAACAGTACTTGGAATGATAACATCCACTCGATATTCTTCCGTCACAACGCCTGTTACTTCCGAAATCATTATTTTATGTTTTATTACCGTAAATATAGTTAAAGTTGCTTTATTTCTTCAATATTCACGATTGTCAAAGCCCACTACCAACTCGTGTAGGACAGCCATTGTGACCGGCGCCGCGCTCCTGCTAGTGACAATACATGTCACCTTGGCTAGCTTAGTGTGATGTCACTAGTGAACGGCCGAAGAGTCAAGTGCCGCGAACGAATCAATCGAGTAACGTCGCGCGAAGCGAGTCAAGGTCACAGCCATTGGAGCTAGCAGGTGCGCGTCTCTTGGACAGCCGGCTGGGAGTGGGAGCGTGATGGCGGCCGTAAACGGATTACTTTCAACAATAGTGAAAACTTTTAAAAAAAAGTTATGAAAACCTAATAAGATTGTCCCATGTATATTGTTGCGCAATAATTTACACTGTAATTATTACGTCTGCAATTTTTTATACCCGTAGATCGCTTAGTTATTTTACTTCGATTTATTTTACCGAGGCAAGCAACATGTTTATGACGACAATGTTTTAGTTGTGTTGCAACCGGTATCGGGCTCAATATAATTGCAGGATCCGGATCTCGCCTGATACCGCATTAGCCGGCGCCGGATCCGGATATATTCGGACTCGGTCGATCCCTATTCGAGTGCTATCCTAAGCTTGTGGACTCTTGCTAATTCACCGTCAGTTTTCGCCCATGTAAATTGCGTGGCATTCGGTACATACAACAGCATAAACCGCGTTTATCCTTTGGATGCCTTCTATTGATTGGATGGGTGGGTAGGGAACTCTAGCATGTAGCCGTTAGTTTAGAACCTGCTCGTACGCTTTTTGGCTGATGAAGGTATTGGGAATATTACCAAAAATTCGCTATAACAATTGATTAGGATACTTTTCTGACGTAGCGCAAGTCCTCTTTTCACGGTTTTATTTATGATCCCGATTTCTACGAATACTACAATATCGGTAAAGCCGCTTAAAAAAAACAAGTTGGTCCTCGGACCTTTGTCTCAAGAAATGTGTGCGGGCGGACGAAATTTTATTTTTATTTTGTGGTCCTACTTGCTTTATATTTTATGGAATTATTTTTTATCTTGGGTTAAAAAAAAACAAACACTACCTCAAAAATCTGTTAACCACGTGTCCATAAAGTTATTTAATGATAAGAATAGTACAGTAAAACCTCGATTATCCGAACTAATTAGGACCAAGGGTAGTTCGGATAATCCGATTAATGTTAATAAACCAGCCATACTGCATGCAAGTGAAAAATGATTATAAAAACCCGTATTGTTTACTTCATAACTTTTATTCATATTTTCAAGGTCACCAATCGTTGAAGGAATTGAATGCGATTATACTATTAATACTAAAACACGGTATTAAACTAAAATGGTAGTGTCCGTAAATAAAAAAATTAAAACAATTTAAAACTAAAACCCCTATGAATGATCAACGTTGATGTGGTATAAATCTTTCTATGCAGGCAGTAAATCTTGCGGTAGGCCTTATATATATTTATACCTTAATCAGTATTTTTGTTTACGTCGTCAAAACTAACGTGGAATTGCTTCTGAGTGATGAAAATAGCGCTTGGTTTAAGCAAACGGAGGCTAACTCATTAAACACGTATCGTTCGGCCGTCATCTTGTCGCATTTGCAATCTGGGAATCCTGGGGAAATCCCCTTTTCCTGCTGCCATCAATGTCACTGCCTTATTCCTCCAATTAACTGCTCCGCTTCAAAAGCCGTTGTCACGTTCTGTAGTATCGTGACTCGTGAGCTCTGATTGGTTCATTTGTGGCACGTGGCATAAAGGTGGTACCCGAAATTTCTCAGCCGGTGCTGGTCCAAGCTTAGTACCCCGGTACTCTGTTATCTCCGGTACTTATGAATGAGGTGGTTTGTAATCTGGTATTATAGTGCTGTGGTGCCAACACCCGATTTTTAGATAACAAAACATTTTATCGAAAAATGTGTTTTGTGGAGATAGTTTTAATGGGCAAAAAATGATTTTCTCCTTCATTGAAATTTTCCTCGTTGTGTTGGGAGATCCCCCCCTCATTTACATAGAATATTCAACTTAATTTATTCAATTTCGCGTCAAATCTCGTCACTTCCGGTCTTTCTCCACCTCGCCTCCATGTGCCCAATCACCACTGTAACTTTTGCCGTCTGCACGTGCGGTAGTGTTCGAGACAATGGGTCTACGACAAAACACTACTGTTTAAGAAAGAATTGGGAATCAACGAACGTAGGATGCCAAAGGACAAGTCTAAATTGGCGACCATCAGAGTCAACTACCCACAGAACAGCGAGGATGCTGGTCGATTACAAGACGGACTATTACCAGTAGTAAGTACAGAAAACGAAACTAGCCAAGATGGCGTTGGCGTTAGTCCTAACGCCGCTGTGGGGGCCGTGGTTCCGTAGGGCAGCCTAGCCGATTCAATTGCGGAATTGCCACACAGATTAAGTGAGGTAAGACAGCAATCTAGTTGTGATAGTTATTCGCAAGGCGTAGGCAGGCAGGATAGTTTTGATAACGATGATAGTGCGTTGGCTGGTGATGGTGGGCAACGACGGTGGTCGCGGTTTACAACAAATCGGTGCGTGGATATGGCGATAACGAGTGTTCGTTTGGTATGGAGTATTTGGATGCCAGCGGGTAGGCCCTTGGCGGGGTGTGGATGAGTCGAGTGAGAGATTGCGGCGGCAACTGAGTTTGGAGGTGGAAGTACAAAACGAAGCTGGTGGTGGAAGTGGTCGTTTACTGGGGGCGATTGTGAAGAAGGCTCCGGTCCGGTATGGACGTTTGACGGTGTTGCATTGGCTTGGTGGCTTGAGCACAAGGATGGATGGTTGTCGCTGGGCGAACGAGATTCTATAACTGATAGGTATGTGATTGAATCGTTGAATTGGTTGGGTGAATTTGCGCCACTACGCAAGCCGGCATTGACCAGAGGGAACGAGCGAGCATACGAGATGGTGGATTCGATGTTAGTAAAATTGCAGGTGAATTTTTTTTTTGAGTTTTGTTGCCGTTGTTACGTGCGCTTCAGCTATGTGCCATGGACCATTTTAATTGTAACTGCTATTTTCTTTACAGTCTTTATATTTCTAGGGGAAAAAAATCGGTACGGCGCGACCTAAGAACCATTTTTTTTAATGGCTTAACCTTCTAAGCAGTATGAACGTATATATACGTCCAAAAAAATCGTACCAATTGTAGTAAAGACTGATATATACGTCGAATCTTTGAAGGGAAACTTGCATGTTGAAAAACGCAATTTTTGGCCAAAATATTGAAACGAGAAAGATGAAATTCGCTACCTGACAGTGCATAGATTCTGTAAAAAAAAAAAAAAAAGTTGTTACCGATGTCTATAATTTTATAAAATGCACCTTACACCTTAGTTGATGGTAGACTCACTAAAACCTGCAAAAATGTCGTTCTTTCTTTTTTCCCTAAGTTAGTAAGGAGATAATTGTTCATTTTTGATCAGCGGTAGTGGTCGAACCATTTGACTGGGCGCCGCCATCTTGCATTCGTTGGAAAGCTGGAATTCTGCCTTATCCAGGCCTCTCGTCATAGTTTCTCGATATGGCCATTTGGCATTGGCCAATCAGGCGGACTATAGTAGGCAGTTTCTGGCGGTTTCAAGCTAACTCTCCAAAGCATTTGATGATCGCGTTCCCCCATGGGCCGGTTGGGACCACGTGACCGATTTGGCACTCATTGGCCGATGCGCGATTTCAACATGGCCACCGTCGCTCGCTTTGGATTTCATGTGAGCGCTTGTGTTTTAGTTTGTCGTTAAAACCAAAAGAAAGATGTTTCACAGCATTAAAAAATTAAAACAGCAGCCACGATGTAATACTAAAATGAAAAAGGAGCCTAGAAACCTTCACACTATCGCTTATCAGAGGAACAACGACATTTAGCCTAACTAACGCCGACTTTCGGACGCGTTTTGTTAACACGGCGATTTTCAATTTTAGTTCATTACCGCCCGTAAATACAAAAAAAAATGGTTCTCCGAAACTATTAACCAATTCACTCCATGAGCGACAATAATTTTTTTTAACTCGCTGCTGAAAAGGTTAATGATTGGGATCGGTAATTGGTATCGACCCAGTTATTAATAACTATTAACTACAGATTCCTAAACTAAATTGAATCTGAAGTATTTCCTACAACGATGGACGATCCTAAAAAAATTTCAAGGTTAATTTGCTAATTATAAAAGCGTGTATGTCTCGAGTTTATTGTTAATAAGTTCTCGAAATATTGCATGATGGCTGCGATTACATTGAGAGTCAATCGATTCACATTCCAAAGCAGACGACATCATTTACGCACCTCTCAAAACAGCGAAAACCAGTTTACAATTTTCACAAATTTTCGACAGCTTTGAAAAAATTCTAAAAAAATATATCTCCTGCTGTCTTCTTCAGGTGACAAAGAAATAAAAATACTAGTTACATCACACTGCACTGTCCGACGCTGATTTGAACGAAGCACGTGCATGTGTAGCCTCCAAGAAATAGAAGGCCCGCATCTAAACGTCTTTCTTGCTACTCCATCGTGCTCGCAGCCGCTCTGCCAGATCTTTCCTCACCAAATGCTGGATTGTTGGTGTCGAAGGTGGTTGGATGTTCATCAGCTCTCTCCCGTCAATTTCATGCCTAACTATGGCAAGCGATTCGAGGCACCTCAAATGTTTATCGCTAACAGAGTTTGACTTAATCAGCGTAGTAGTCTTCTCCCAATCAATGCTGTGTCTGGTGGCCATGTGGTGGGCTGCCACGCTGTTTTCCTCATCCTCTTTTCTGGTGTCTGCCATATGTTGTCTCACTCGGTTTCTTACACCTTTTCTAGTTTCACCTATATGTACAGCGTCACAGCCACCACAAGGAACACTATATAAAGATCTGGCAGAGCGGCTGCGAGCACGATGGAGTAGCAAGAAAGACGTTTAGTGCGGGCCTTCTATTTCTTGGAGGCTACACACGCATGTGCTTCGTTCAAATCAGCGTCGGACAGTGCAGTGTGATGGAACTAGTATTTTTATTTCTTTGTCACCTGAAGAAGACAGCAGGAGATATATTTTTTTAAATTTTTTCAAAGCTGTCGAAAATTTGTGAAAATTGTAAACTGGTTTTCGCTGTTTTGAGAGGGGCGTAAATGATGTCGTCTGCTTTGGAATGTTAGTAAGTTGGGGTGTGTGTTAGCAGAATTAAAACTGGACAGTGAAAATATAGAGGTTTTCCAATCATCTGAAAAATATGAAATGTAGTTGTTATTCTTAAATATTTCTAATATTCTGATAATGATTTCAGACACATTTCAAAATTCAACAACTTGAACGTTTTCTCACACTTCACAACAAAGTTTACGACACAACAGTCTTCCAAACACAGTATGAGCGTCAATGATCTTTTTCCCAGTCCTTTATCAAATTCATAAGTTTCATTGGGCAATGGCTTAATAACTACTGGTTTTATATAACTACTACGATTTTATAGCTATTAAGGCTGTCCGATACCCTTTTTTTTTATTCCGACACCAACAGTATTTGACAACCCGATGCTGATACCATGGGGACACCAACATCGAATCTCGAGTCTGTTCAATGATTTAGCATTGACAACTTAAAAATTAGCAATCAGGATTAAATTTGAATATGCTACTTTAAATTCCATGTAGTATAACTTGGTGGAAAATGTGGTATGCTAGATTAAAATTTTGAGGCCATCAGCTCATGAATTTCATGCGAGTTTAAAGTCAAACGTTTTGTGCGAGGTATCTGTCCTAGGTATTCGCAGAAATATGAACTCTCCGATCCAATACCATTGTATCTGTCCCGATACCAGTAACGGTATTGAACAGCCTTAATGACTATTGGGTCTCGTATTTATTGAACCTTAAAACATTTGAACCAAGGAGCAAGTTCCTAGGAATTTCCAAGTGTAATTTATCAGTCTCCATCCTGAAATATCCTTTACAATTAAAAGGACATAATCCAAATATTTCATTTTACTATTTCTTCAGTGTTTCGATGTGAATGCTTGTAATGGACAAAGTTTGTTTTCCCCGTTTTATTTCTTGAGCTAAGTTTTAACAAGCTTGATGTACTAGTCGCGTGTAAGAAAAGTTCATCTTGTAAATTGCTCAGACTTTGCAGTTTATCAATGAATGCTTGTGTTTCAAGAGCCTCTAACCTCTTCCCATTGTTGTCTACTTTCAGAGGCAGAAAAAGCACGTGATGCTCTCAATAACAGATACTTTGGTGGTCGAATTGTAAGGGCAGAAATCTACGATCAGCAGCTATTTGATGGCAACGATCTATCAGGTTGATGGGAGGACAATTAGGGGTCGTGACTAGAACAGACATTGCAAATGTTGGCCAAGGAGGTGTAATCTGTTGTGCGCGCACCTGGCTTTGCTTTTGTGAGACGCCAGGACTTGCCCCGAGATAATGGCGAGGTGCTCTGGAAAGGGGGAAAGTGAAAATTCCTACCTTAACCACTACGTCTTCATTTTGTCACTATTAGAATGTATGTCACTATTCATCTCATTTCAAACAGTGACTAACTAGTCAGTAAGTTGCAGGACACCAGCATAGTTCCGAAATTGTGTTCAGACAAAGAGTTTGTGTCGAGCACGATAAACTGAAAGAACTTCTTCCATCATCACCGTCATCACATATTCATGGCTAAGTTCACTTCATTTCTGTGGTTTAAGACGTACAACGAGAAAGTCCAGCTACCGTATTTATGAAAGTGAGGAGAAGACATTAAATGCCAAGCAGTAGGTGTTTTGTTGTGGTTCACAGTTTGGGAGTAATGAAATTTCCTGAACTACTTTGTTGTACTTGTACCATATTATTGTTATCTGTTGTTAACAGGTAACTTGTACAGCTCAATAAAACTATTTTTACCTAAAACTTGTTTTTAATTCGACGTGTCACACGTCGAATTAATGCGGTTGTGGCCAAAAAACGGGGGTACCCGATTTACGTCAGCGACATCTCCTCAAAAACCAGACACATTTGTTCAATTCTGATTCGACGAAATTCAAGTATGTGGGTGGGTGACTTGCCGTGCGCCAGTACACAAGGTATCATGCTGTAGTTAATTTAGTTAGGGCGGTTTTAGTTCGCTAACCTCTAAAAAGGTCTCCGAGCGAAA
>JAHWFP010039486.1:0-12258 GCA_023313725.1 Lithobius niger | reverse complement strand
AAGGTTGGTGGTGATTATAAATTAGTTTTAACTTTGAATTATGTTAGATATTGGAAGGAGGACAATTGTATAAACTAAATTTGTGAATAAATGAGAATAAGGGCATTGTGTTTTTGCTAGACTGAATCCAGATCACGCACTTAATGATCGATCGTTAGGCCTAATATTTCCGAAGTTTCCGTGATTACAAATGCTCCCGTGAATCGTGTTGGATAAAGTCGATTTTGTTAAATGTATGAAGCTTTTATTTAATTTTGACACAGAAAAACCAAGATTTAAGTGGATGAAATGTTGATTTCGTTAAAACTGAATAAGATTTTAGTTAAATTTGCCACTGAAAATCGATTATTTTTAAAGGGTGGGCGTCGACAACAGTTTATTACGATTTTTGACCTTCAAGCATTTTAGGGGGCTGGGCGTTAGCATTAACTGGGCGTTTAATACGCAATTTACAGTACGTATATTTGTGGTGTTGTTTCCTATTGAACGAGTGAGCAAAGCGAATGATGTCCTGTTTTCACAGTGGTGGGAGGGAAGGGCGGGATATTTCTAATGGCTTCTGACTTTCAGATATTTTTTAGATCCGTAACAGGAAGACTCACGTAAGTTTTATTGGTTCGACATTAGTTTTAACCACAGATTTAAAATTACAAATAATAATTAATAAAGATAATTATAAAACGCTAGTAAAACAAGTACTTTGTATTGAGTAGCCTAACAAAAATTGGCCACATGAAATTGCAGTGTTATATTCAATGTGGACTTTGTCACAATTTTCGTGTGAATATTTTAACTTTTGTTAATACACCTAAAAAGTGTAAATATATTTAAAGTAGTCAACCTCACGTACCCTCAGCGCAATATTTCTCCTCCTACTCCCCTCCCCCCCACCAAATTACCTGCTAAATTTATGAAATATGGTGTTCGAAGATTTCAAAAATGTAAAAGTCTGAACAAAAAGAACGGGTACGGGAAACTGTAAAACAACGAAACTTTCAGTTGTTTTTTTTGTAAGAAAACCAATATCAGCGTCCGATGAAAACTTATCTGGTCAGTGATTGCATCGTCGCACACAAGATTCTGGCTCATTTGCCGTATCGCAGTAGCAAACGTTACGAGACAAAAAAAAATTTTAATATAATGTGCAATATAGTAGATATTCTTCAGTACACCATGCATTTAGTAGTGTCCTGTTGGTATGTCTGCCGTTCCAACTTCATACGTCAATTACATATTATTTATTCTACCACACGGCACGTCGAATTACTAATGCAGTGTTAGTGCATCTTGTTACCAAATGTGTTTTATTCCTGAAATGCCTTCCCAGTAGTCCTCGAATTCCTTGAAATTGTTAGATAGGTCTGTTGGCTTAATTTAAAATAATACCCTAGTTTCGAAAAACAATTTGTAATGACTAGCTTGCATGTTTGAAGTAAAATGTTGCCAAGTTTATCTTTTCACCTTTTAAGCAGTATGAACGCATATACTAGGGTGGTCCATAAAAGGCGCACCAGCAAAACCTTTCTGTTAGCACCCTTCAAAACTACTCGTTCTATTAGACGTCATTTGACCCTTTATGGTTCTGGAGGATGCTAACAAAAAAGTTTAAACTTAGAAAATGTTAACGATGCAAGTTCCCGTCAAAAGTAAATGACTATTTGAAATGCATGTCATTCGTTTACTTTTTAACCTAAAGTAATAAACCTTATCTCATTTGAAAGCTTGAAACTTCACCATTTTTTTGGTGTTATTGTTTTTTATTACTATCTGCAAAATACTGACCTTCAGTAATTTATGCTAAAATCGCTATTTTGGCTTTTCGTTGCCCCCCCCAAAAAAACCTTATTTTGTTGTCTCCGTGAGTTTTTCCCCTCTGCCCGCTACTCTGTTATCACAGATGCCGCCGCCATCTTGGAATGATCCTCACATTCGCTTGGGCACGTTGAAGCGTCAACGTGTTTTAGGATTTTTCGTGTTCAAAAATGACGAACGTGAGTGATACTGAGAGCAGGATTCGCGAGAAAATCAAGACGGGTAACTACCCAAGCTGCACGTGCGTCAAAACACCACAGGATTTTCACCCTTCATGTCGCAAGTGTAGGGAATGTGATTTTGTGAATCAGTTTTGTGATCTGTGTACGTTACACGTGTTGCGGGCCTGGCGCAAGCGGGCCAACAAGGAGAAAAAGGCCGGTGAGTTTTCAGTCTATTGATGATCGTTTGAGATTAATGGAGGTTGACCCCAACGCACCTGCTATTTTTCACGAGGACTCTAATACCATTTCGTCCCAGGGCTTTGACGGTTTTGTTGAAGCCGATATGACGGTTTATGCCCCAAACTCTTTGGGTGCGGTCGTATTAGCTGCAAAAAACATGGCGGCGGTCGCGGCTAACCTAAAGGCAGACGAATCCAGGGCGATTATTACTAAAGACATTAACAAATCGTTGGAGACAAAAATTGACACTTTGAAATCTGAATTTTTGGCCTCTTTCGCTGATCTTTTGAAAGCCCATAAGCCTAATGAGGAGCGAGAAAATTAGTAATCCGAGTGTTTCTATGACTCCCATGAACGATGACGAACGTGCTTTTCTGGCGGATGAAAAAATGGCGGCGGACAATGAGAAAATGCAAATTAAAATGAGCAGCACGACCGCCCCAAAGTCGAGCGCTGCCATTAAGAGCCATAGTGTTAACGCATCCAAAGGGGGTAACGTAGGCAACCCAAGTAATATTAGGAAGGAAGGATGGTAGTAAAAAAGTGAGGGAAAAAGTGGATGAGAGTGGCAGTAAAAGTGGAAAAACATCCACCCCTAGCGGTCGTCATACGGACGGAAAGAATTCCGGAGGCGACCGCAGGGATAGAGCCGACACAAGTATAAAATGTAGTAAAGTGTCAAAATCTCAGTCCGCTCCCGAGAAAAGGGAATGCGGACGGGAAAAGGTCGACTCAAGCATGGCAAATCGCCGCCGGAGGGCGACGGGTTTGCGAAGTTTTTAGAGATGGCTAAACAAATGTGGGTCGGTGACGGGCAGAGGTCTCTGCCGAGCGAGTTGGATAGCAGCACGTCGCCCGAGCATAACCGGTCGCCGGGGCGCCGACTTTCACCATGCCGGGGCGGCGGCCGGTGCAACACGTCGCCGCACAGGTCGCGGTCCCCATCGCACGGCAGAAGCAAGCCTTCATCACCGGGCCATAGATCGGGGAAAAGCCGCAGAGATTCTCCCGGGAAAGAGAGGTCACCAAGGGCGGCTGGGGCGGGGACGCACCGGCACTCGCCGTTGCGCCTACGAAGCAAATTACGGACGTGATCAATTAGAGGAACACCTTCAGGTACTAAGGGAAGCACTGAAGAGTTGCACCAAAAGCCTGCACACACCGGAAAATGCATTAAAGGGACATTTAGGGAAAAAGGTTGAAACTTTTAGTGAACGAAATTTGTCAAAACGGAAACACGAACCTGACCCTGGTCATGCAATGTGCAAGAAGGTCAAGAAGGGCTTTGAGGCTGACGACATTTTTTCTGAGGATGAAACTTTTGACCTTGAAGGGGAAGTAGAGATTGAGGAAAGGGAGGAGGGTGAATGGCAGGATGAGGAGTTCGTTCGTCCCGGAGTCAACCGATAACGATGATCCGTTTGAAGAAGGCTTTATTCATTGGAAGACTTTTGCCGGCTATGTTTTTAAACATCTACGCGAGACTCGGTATGCAAAAGAAGCGGCACCTGTTGAGGAAGACCCGGACGATCCCCCTATGGACACTTGCGCTAATTCAGGGATGATAAAGGCTCACCCACTGCACCTCCCACAATCAGCGGTGGCTTTTCGACAGTTACTGAACAGTGAAGCCCTGACTAGGAGAGACGACAAACCAAGAACGAGGACACTTTTCCCAAAATGGAACCTACCTTTAGTGCTCAAGAGCCTGTCAAGCCCACCTTACGAACCGCTTAGGAAAGCGTCGATTTTGCACCTCACTCAAAAGACAGTTTTCCTAACAGCGTTAGCTACTGCAGCTCGGCAGAGTGAAGTGGCAGCGTTTTCCAGAGGATGGAACCACATCAGGTTTTCAAGGGACTGGTCGAAAGTATCGCTTTCCTTCCCCGCTCACTTTACGGCGAAGAATTCCAGACCAGACGTAGCACCAAAACCGGTGGTGATACCGGCCTTGGGCCCACTAGTCCACACGGAAGACGAGGAGAGGTTGCAGTGCCCGATTCGGGTGCTGCGCCATTATTTGGCCAGGACTGCAGATCAGGTCTCGGACACGGAGGAGGAAGGCCCAGCACCCTTATTCTTGCAGGTGGACGAAACACACAACCAAGCAATTAATAAGGCGGTGACACCCTTCAAGTTGGGCAAGTGGATCTGCGCTGTCATTCGGAGGGCTTATGAGCTAGGGGATCTCCCAAGGGAAGTTCGAGCTCACGAGCTAAGGGCACTGGCTGCATCGTGGGCGTATGGCTGTGGAACGCCTCTGGACGAGGTGGTGGCAGCATGCGCCTGGAACAATCGGAACACGTTTGTGAGTCACTATCTGCGAGACACGAGCGGCCAACGAGGTGATAAGGGATCATGTTGTGGCAGGACAGAGGTTCTACCACTAGACATGTATAATGCACCTTGGGAATCACAGCAGTGAGAGCCGCCAACTCGAGTGAAAGACAAGTCACAAACGGGGTTCGAGAATATTACGTAACCTTGTAACCTGGTTACTGAGGAAAGAGAAAAAATTGAGGAAATCGTGTAGGTGAGCCAGAAAATCAAGAAGCCCTAAAGACAGATTATATAATAATACAAAAAAGATCGCCAGGAACTTCTCAAATTTTATAAAGTTTACAAGGTTGTAGATAATTAGTGTTCTGAAATTTGAGGAAATTGAACGAAAATTTGAAGGTATAAAGGGCAGGTTACAAGAGCTGTTGCAAGATTCTCGGAGTCTGGTCACAAAGAGCATGGAGGCCTTCACGCATGAAAGACAGCACACCCCTGTGGCTGGGACACACCGCAGAAACCACTACGAAGAAAATGACACACCACGCTGGGGTGAGCAGACCACACTGGGGGATAATGTCACACAGTGGAAGTGGAACATTAAGACCCACAGGTGGAAGTCCACACATGGAGGCCAGTTGGACACGCCACGAGATAAGAGGTTGGTAGTGTGGTAACTCTTTCTTGCAGTGTATGATCTCGTGTTTTTGTTGTTAACCTTTGTAGGATTAATATCCAGCTTAATTTCAGGAGATAGCCTATTTCTGAGTGTGCTACTGGTGTTTGAGTATACCTTTGTTAGCCTTCATTGAGGGTGTTTACAATTAGGCCTGTTTCCTATAGAGGGATAGGAAGGTTACGTTGATCTAGGGGATTCTAGTTTCAGCGGCCCTCCACCAGGACGACAAAGTCAGCATAAATTACTGAAGGTCAGTATTTTGCAGATAGTAATAAATGGAAATTTTAACAAGTTTAAAATTAATTTTTACTATCCTAAAATACTCACCTTCAGTAATGGAAACCCACCCGCCTCCCCGCTGAATAGAAAGGTTCAATAAGCGAATGTGAGGATCATTCCAAGATGGCGGCGGCATCTGTGATAACAGAGCAACGCGCCTGGCGGGTAGAGGGAAAAAACTCACGGAGACAACGAAAAGCCAAAATAGCGATTTTAGCATAAATTACTGAAGGTGAGTATTTTAGGATAGTAAAAATTAATTTTAAACTTGTTAAAATTTCCATTTTCATAAATGTCACATGCATGGGAGAAATGGCAGAAACAATGACCCCCATACAATCACCATTGTGAATTGTGTTTATGTTAAATAAATTTTTTGGGGTCAAGGCATGTGCATACTGTCGTGCATCGTAGTTAGTTGCACGGCTGCTATTTTATTTTGCAGGGGAATTTCTTTAGCCCATCATATTCTTTCAACAATGGTGCTAGTGATTTTATGATGATCTTTATCCCTTTCGAGCCTAACGCCATTTTTTAATGTCCTGCTGAAAAAGCCTGTGGCGAAAACATGGCCGCCATGAACAAGTTGCACGCCTCATAAAAATTAATTGTAAAAAAAACTGCGGGCTAGGAGTATAAAAATTGCAAGTGTAATAATTATACTCTAAATTATTGACCAGAAATATAATTGGGACTATCGTCCTACATTTTCATTATTAAAAAAAATCCTGTAGTTCGCCTACGTAAATGGTGCTAACGAATGTTTCAACTTAGTGTTCGGAATGATAACGTCCACTCGATATTCTTCCGTCTTTCTGTTATTACTTCAGAAATCATTATTTTATGTTTTATTACTGTAAAAATAGTTTAAAGTAGCTTTCTTCCTTCAAAATTCACGATTGTCAAAAGCCCACTACCAACTCGCGTAGGACAGTTATTATAACCGGCTGCCCGCAATGGAACACACTCCTGCTAGCGCCAATGGATGCGACTAGGGGTGTGCGATCACAAGTTTTTCAAGTCGAGTCGAGTTGGGGGTTGAGTTTCGGGTCGAGTTCGTGTTTTGAGTATGGTTTTACAAACTAAGAATAACTCTGGGAATTCTATGATTTTTCACAAAAAAACCTGGAAAACTCTGGGAGAAAAGCAAAGCCCGGTTTTTGGGCCAAGGCCAAAGTGTATTAAACATAGCATGTTAAGACATTGTGGTAAAAATTATATATTAATACTTTTGTGTTGAAACCTAAAAGTTCAATAAATAGACCCGATTTCTTGCAACATGTCAGCCCTAGAAACAAGTGAAACTTAACCCAGCTGCGAAAAAATTTCCTTCCAAAAACGATGATAAATAACCTGGAAATTGACCTCAACTACTCTGAAAAAATTCTTTCAGTATTTTGGAGAGAACCATGCAAACGCTGAACCAAATAAATTAGTTTTTCCTGTATCAAAAACGCTACACACACGACAGTCACTATATAACTGCAAGAAATATCCCACAGATTTAAGCATTTTTTTCTATAATATTTAAGATATTACGATCTTTTTTGCTAAAACTCAACATAGATCTCCTCTGTCCCAAACTAAAGGTTTTAGAAGAGAGAACTTGTCAGACTGACTGACAAGCAAAAAAGGAGTAACGAGATTCCCATCGCGATGCTCCGTGAAACTCGAAAATTTGTAGGATCGAGTCGAGTTTACACAACGAAGTCAAACTCGAAATTTCGAGTTTTGCACATCTCTAGATGCAACCTTCACTCGCTTTGCATGACGTCACTTGTGAACGGCCGAAGAGTCGCGTGCCGCGAGCAAACCAAACGGCGTTTGAACAAAGCCCGTTGAAATGGCACGTTTGATTCGAGGACTACAGACATTGACGTGAGGGTTGGTGACTTCATTTTTCGCTGGCTAGAAAATTGGGAATCCCCTTTCTCGAATGCGACCAAGATGGCGGCTGTACGTTGCATCGTTCCGGAGACATGATCTTTTGAACCATGGGCTATTTTTAGCAAAACAAACGAAAAAAGATATTAAATTTTATTAACACTTTAACTGCCCAAACATTTTATTTTGACAAAAAAAAAGATTTTTTCTGGTGGTTGAGTACCGAAATATAGTGAAAAATTGGTCTAGCACCAAAAGTAGCGTCCACTTGACTGGACACTGGTGCACCAGAAGCACAAAATGTTTGTACACCAGTGTCCAGTTTACTGGACTATACAACAAGAAGTAGCAATTTTTAGGTTTATGTGCCATTTTGAGGTTTATTTTTTGGTTCATTAGGTTTATCTGCCAACTTCATGATACGGTGACAAAATCGTCAAACAGCAACCAATGTCCAGTTTACTGGCCAGTCGTCTATCAGTATTGCGACTTACACCCGAAGTCCTGTATACTGGATGGTTATGCCCTCTCTGGATAGATCCTGGAAAATAATCTGAGGTATTCATTCAGCCCTGATAAACTGCACGACACCGAGAAAGCAAGTAAGTTGACAGGGATGCTGCCGGTGTGAAAAAATGTGAAAAATGGCAAATAAACCACGTCGCCACTGCATTGAAGGGAAAGCCATTATCTCCAATGGATTGGTGCATTTACCGTACAAGAGTTTCTGCGCATACCATCTCGCTCAGCCTTACATTGTTTTTATATTTTTCCTACATCGACCATGGAGCTTTCCACGCAGTGTAATAGTATATAAATCCATGCATAGGCTACTGCATGGGTCCCTGTCAACCGAACTGCATTTTCCGAATAGTGGTGAAAAATACTGCGCTTGTCGTAGAAATCTTCAACGTAATACTGCGTTTCCTTCACTCGTACTAAATTCATCTAAATTGTGTGCGGCTAGCATCAAGTGCTTCACTGGGCCAATTTAATGCAGTGATGGCCTACGTAATAATGAACGTCCCGTCTCAGTTACAAATCTCGGATGACGTTTATTCTAGCGGCCATTGCAGATCGCCAAAAAATTTGGTTAAAATATTTAACCATCGGCATTAATGGAAGGAAAATGTCAGGACAAATTGAATTGATACTTATGTCACGTTCACTGTAAAAATGTCTAGTTAAATAAAACTACCGTCCAAAGAGAGAATTAAAAATAATCGTACATCTCATCAATACGATGGGCTAAAAGTCTGGTTTTAAAAATCATGGTGTTACCAGTCTCAACGACCTCTGATGGAAGATAGTTCCAAAGTTGTCCTGCAGGCAGAAGGAAAAGTTGTGTCTAGTTTAAATGACACTTTCAGCAGTCAAAGCTAAAGTGGAGTATGGGGTTACCCATTATTGGGTTATTCATGTCGAACATTATCAGTTCATCAAATCTGGTAAAGCACAATAACACAAATTTTATATGAAGTGGTACTGCATTGTCAAAAACACATTAAGTTGTTACTTTTTTTTTAAGTTGGGGGGGGGGGGGTTAAAAATGGCCACGTGGTTTTTGAATGGCCCCTTTAACGAATGACATGCATTTCACAGTCATTTACTTTGATGGAAACTGCACATACAGTAAGTCTCAGAAGTCCTATCCCAGGTAGGCCTATACCATATTAGGCCTAAGGTGTACAACTAAGCAAACTATGAGCAAAATTTGCACCTAATGGGAGTAGCAAATGTCTTCCACAAAAGCACCCAGGACTCAAACCGAGAACATTGCTCTGGGTGTAGTATATATAGGCCTATATACCTGGTTCAGGACTTCTGATTCCTACTGTATACATCGGATCTTTGAAGGAAAAATGCGGGTCGAAATATGCAATTTTTGGCTAAAATATCGAAATGAGAAAAGCTGAAATTTACTACCTGATGTGTCGTGCATCGATTTCTGTAAACAAAACGTTCAGTGTTTTTTTTTCTGAAGTTAGAAAGCAAAAAAATGGTCAATTTCAATTAGCGGTAGTGATCGAGCCATTTGACTGGGTGCCGCCGTCTTGGATTCGTTGAAAAGCTGGAATTCTGTATCCAGGCCTGTCAACATACAGGGTGGTTCATCAAAAACGCAACAGCAATATTTTTTTAAGTCTAAACTTTTTTGTTAGCACCCTCCTGAACTGTCAATGGACTTTAAAAACTACCCGTTCTATTAGACATCTTCTGACCCCTTACAGTTCTGGAGGGTGCTAACAAAAAAGTTCGGACTTGGAAATTTTGCCTTTGCGTTTTATATGGACTATCCTGTATTTTCTCGATGCCAATACGAAAATTAACGATGTTTTTAAAGCCTACAAACCTTCACACTTACCACTTATCAGGTGGGAACAACGATTTTTAGCTTAACTAATGCCGACTTTCGGACAAGTTGGAAACACGAGACAAACTCTGAGAATTTCAATTTTAGTTCATTACCACCCGTAATTAAATGAAAATGGTTCTCCAAAACTATTAATGCCATTTATCTGGTTTTTTTTCTGTGCACTTTAATATCTTGCGAAAGAGTTGTAAGTTTGAAATAATTGTGTTTTCGCGAGAATAAAGATTTCATTAGTGCCTCACTCCACGGCTGATTGAAGAAAAAAGAACTCGATAATTTTTTTTTAAATTCACTCCTTATATACAGCCACACAAAAAAAATTAGTTGGTTCTCAGGCCCTGCCTGGTGGTCAAATTTTCCCCTTGTCATCGCTTTTTATTTGCTAGCACAAGCTAAATTTATTCCTGTACAAGGAAAATCAATTCAGTTTGCTGAATATAAGTATGATCAAGAATTTATAGCCCAACTTGGCATTCAATAATTGTACTATATGTTAAGTTAACCACTTGCAGCTCTGTACTTGCAGCTCTGTAAAATTAAAATCCAAGTGTTTTCAGTAGTTAAAGGCAGACTTGAGTTACTACCAATAAAATGACATAAAATAAAAAGCCTGGTGGCCTGGTTCCTTTTGGAATGAAAATATGCCCGAGAACCAAACATATTTCTTTTCACGGCCTAAGGTTAAATTTAGTTGCGCCTAGATGTTTACTAGGCTTGCGGAAAACAAAAATCGAAGGCAACTCATTTCCCTCTGGTGAAATTGAGCCAAGGCAATTAATTGACGTAACCTAATTTATAGCTACACGCAAAAAAAAACTTTGTTTCTAATTGCCAGTTGAAAATGTACGTGTCCTGCAAATTTTATCATTTAGTTCTTCGATTGGTGTTTTCCGTAGAGGTTTTTAAGTTGTTTGTAGCTGGCCAGCTTGGTATCCCAAGTGCGCCTCTGTAGAAGTGCCGAAGCACAAAAGGTTACCAACATTTTTGCGCGTTGTAGAGCGAGCAGGGAGGTCATAATCGGGTGGAGGTCTGAAATGCGACCACTGCAGGAAACAACTGAAGAGAGGTGGTGTTGACATCAGTGGGTGAGACCAACAGCAAACATGGTCACAATCAGGCATGAGCCTGAAATGTGCAGTATACAGCCAAGATTAAGAGGTCCTGACACCCAGTAATGGTTAAGAAGACCGAGCAAAGGTAGTCATAAGCAGGCGCAACCCTTAGGTGGTGAATAGGTCGTGACATCCAGCAGGTCACGAACAGTCGGGCAAACGAAGACAAGCCGCAACAGCAGCACCTGTTGGAGAGTACATGGTGTCCAGTCAGTGGTTAAGACGAACGGGTAAGAGGTCGCAAGCAGGGTAAAGCCTCATATACGACCATCCAAACAATGATCAAGGGATAGGAAGAGTCCTGAGTGCCTTGGTGCGGTCACGCCGAAGGCGAAGGTCCAGAGAGCCGAAGAAAGATGAAGCCAGGTCCAGCGCTAGCGCTTTTATAGGAGGGCTGCGTCACGCATGCGCAGAAGGATAAGCCACCGAGCTGGCATGGAAGATTGCATTAGAGGAATGAATGCTATAAATTACAATTAACTTATATTTTCGTCGGCATATCGAAACAAATTGTACTGTGAAAGTTTGTTTTAAAAATAACATGCAACTGTAGTTCAACAATAAAACATTGGTTACTAAGTGAAACAAAGAGGACTACACACTAGTACAAAACAAATAACCCCTTTTCAAGACTTTCATCAATAAACTGGTTTTTCACCCAAAATCTTTATTCCCACAAATCGTGGCAGATGCAACGATTTTGTTGTAAGTAGTTGTGCTGAAGTGATCTTAAGTGTTAGGGCCTCCGGCGCACACAGCGGCCAAGCCGCGTGGCCAGGTTGCTGCGGCCAATGGGAATGCTTACGGTATATCTAGCAACGCGCACTTGGCTGAGGATCCTGAGTGGCTTGCAGGCGACAACATTTGCTCCGTGTTCGGTTTTTACCACGTGATATTAAACACACGTAATACATGAATATTAAATGCTTGCAAAAATCTTCTTCACAAATGCACTCTGTAAAGAAAAAAAGTGACAATGCATTTAGCAAGATTCCTTGCATCCAGAACAAACAGTATGACTGGAAGTTTCATTTACCGGTAAACTGTAAAGTGCAATCAGCAGAAACAAAATGAGGATGGCAATAAGGAATATTGTGAGGACGTGCCAGCGAATTCTTCCCCAAATTCCAACACGGAACACTTTCCAAGGAGTTAGCATCCATTGCAGCATTACTTCCGGTCGTCTGAAAGAATTAAAAAAAAAATGCTGATTTTTATAGTATTAAGAAATGAGACTTATTGGCGTCATCTCGTCAAGCTCTCGTCCCATTTCATCACTTCCTGATAAATCTTGTGTGTTATGTAAATTGCATGACTTACATGAAACTGAGATGCGATATGCCACTGGACATTTTATCACAACAGGGCATTATCTTTAAGAATGCTATACACAGCAAATTCCTGTGATCCTCTAACTAATTTTATGCCTGGAAGTTA
>JAHWFP010039485.1:171087-202201 GCA_023313725.1 Lithobius niger | reverse complement strand
GTTTGCAGTTTTGACGTGCTCTCGGTCGATGCCAGAAGGTGAGGGACGATTTCGCTAAGTAATTCCAACGGGAAATTCTTAGGATCTTTTACATGCCACAATCGACATGAGCACGAAGCAGTAGAGGGCCCCTCTCTTCCTGAAAAAGATAGCGGCCAGGCTTGAACTAGGGACCTCTGGCAGGCGCGACAGTCGTGCTAACAATCAAGTCTACCTTGAGCCATTGCGTGGCACAGATGTCACCTTTAAAGTTAACCTCGAGCAAGCAGACCCTGAGTTGCCAAGGAGATCCTTTAACAAGATAGCCAAAGGCTTTCTCTTCCGTATTAGTTTATTGACGCAAAAACTATAGGGGGTCAACGTACACTCATGTTTAAAAGTTAATCATTTTTCTTTGTTAAGATCATGAATTTTTACTTTCTCTTCAAAAATAGTGTCTCTCTTCCTTCTATCACTTCTTGCAGCCGAACCAGGTGACCTAGAGACCTGCCTTCCACATTTGCACAATTCCATGACAACAAGTGCCATGCGACCAGAATACCATCTAAGCAGAAATTGGACCTTATCATCCGAAACCATGACAACTACTCCCAGGTGCTCGGAACAAAGTCTTGGGTTTCCATGGCAACCTCTCATCTAACCTTGCGATGCCTGTAAGCTTGTCAAAGAAGGGACAAGTGCTTAAAATAGATGGAAAACAGCGGCCACTAAATATTTTTTTATGCCTAGTTCGGAGCCAGTGTAGATCAAGGATGCGAACCGAATCTCGAAGTACTGAATTAAATAGGTCTGGGAAGGTTCGAACTTGAGCAAAATCAGCTATACAAGCTGTTACTTCAAATAAAAGTTAAAAACAAAAACATCTACATGTTGTCGATTACATATACTACCCAAGTATCGAAAATAATACAACACAAACAACGTAGCACAGTAAGCCACATTTATGCATTTACGTTTCGCCAGAGTGGTGTGACCCGGATTCGAACTGGTAGCCTCAATCTGTCCCTAGATTACTATCAAACCTTTAATCAATACGATAACTCCTCCATTGGCGAAAAAGGCGGCTTACTATACTAAGTTATTTCTAGTGTATTATTTTCATTGTTTCTTTGTTCTTTTCCCCCTATTATCTTTGTACAATTTTCAGCAATTTGTGTACATTAATTTAATCCAAAAACTAATAAGAGACGGGCAAAAAAAAATTGTTCAGGCAGTCCTCGTTGGGAAAAAACCAAGTCGGAAAACGCAGTTTTAAGTAAATAGAAGAGAACTAGCTAGTCACAACGTAACATAAATCTGGTCTAGTGGAAAGTCATGTTGTCACGCTGCCTCGTTTGTTGTCGCACTGGCGTTTGTTTCTGTTGGATACCAGTGTTTCATTGGCCAGAGTTTTCATTCAACAATAGGTATCATAATATTTCGTTTGTTACCGACTTAAGTAATCGCCATTACCCTTAACACATTGCCTACCGCTAGGCCTCTTTCTTTGCTTTTGTGCCAAGAATGAACATGCTTCCCCCTTTCCAGTGATGCCGTGAAAAGAATTAACTGCCCAGTTTTCCGTCAACAATGCATGTGTAGTATTTCCTTTGTTACTGTTACTACTAATCTGCATTAAGGGCCGCTCGCCCCTTTTTATTGTTTCCGTTCAAATATTACCACCACCCTCGCCCGTTTTCATTGCTACCGACCAAAGAATGAATTTGTTTCTCCCCTATTTCTCTGCTGCCACGAAACGAACAAACATGCTCTCCCAATTGCATTAATATGATGCGGTTTGAGCCATTGTCATATAATGACTGCATTTCCATGTCTGCATCCCAATCCAACGTGTCATCCACGCAAAGCAAAATCTCAGTCTATATATAGCTGGGCTGGCGCTTCTAGTATGTATATATATATACATACTAGAAACGCCAGCCCAGCTATATTTATTGCCTGCTTCATAAAGAAAAAACAATATGATCTTGAGCGTACGGGTGGTGTTTGATGCACCGTTTGCAACGTGGGGATGGTTTGATCTCTGTTTGTCAACGAAGGCGTGTACCCCGTATGTGTGTTTTTGCACTCACTGACTAATAAACGCTGATATTCGTTCGTTTCGCTTCTCAATCACTGCACTCAAACATCGTTTTACTATTTTTTGCTGGCTACGCAAGTGTCAAAAATAGTTTGTTCCTGTAGCAGCTTATTAAACTGTGATGCTACAAATCACTGTAAGTAACACTAAAGATACGTCGAAAATAAACCACAAGCAAAAATCGCACACCAAAAACAAGATGGTATACACTCTGTGTTTCATTTAAGTGACATGATCCGGATTCGAAGTACCGAACCTGGCAGGATAATCGGAGAAGTCAAGAGTGGCCAAATGTGTGGCTGCCTCATTCGGGAAAAGAAGGATCCTGGAAATGCCCTCGTGCCTACGTCGCCATAATCGCGTTTGCCGTAATCGCGTTTGCCATAGTCCCATTTGCCATAATACCTGAAGACCTGAATATCTTAGCCCAGTAGCCATAATCCCGTTTGTCATACATGCCCGTTTGTCATACATGCCCGTTTGCCATAAATCGTATATCAAGTCTCATTTCAAATGGAACTCTGAAAGAATGTACTTAACACTCAAAACTACGTATGGACCATTCACTCCTGGTGACGAGTTTCTGAGCCATCTGTTGACAATGGATAATTAATGAGCACATGTACTTACTTCATGTTGGGAAAAAAAAACCTGTTTCCATACGAAAGTTTAATCTCAGTAATCATTTTTTTAGGCGGGGGGGGGGGGGGGGGGGGATTTTTGGGTGTGTGGGGGGGGCGTGCCCGAAAAGAAAAATTTGGGCCCCCCCCCCCCCCCAAAAAAAAATGCTAAAATTAAACTTTCACAACATAGGTAGCCTACTACTTTTCTGAATCCAAAATCCAATACTGGAATCCGAAAATGTTGGTTCTATGTTTCGAAATGCTTGAAAATTCAAAAAATTGTCCACTTTCGTTCAGTGCATAATGTTGTCCCATATACAAGTAGAAGTTTCATGTGTGGTATCGTGACTACATTATTTTTATTGTTTTTTTAAACAATTTTAGAAAAAATGTCGAATTAACATCGACATTTTTTTTAAAGTTGAGTTTTAATATGTCCAAATAACATAGATCCGCATTTTAATTGGAATGACAAACAGTAACTACTTTAGTCACCAGATGGCGCAGAAACTCGGCATCAGGAGTGAACAATCATGGGCAGTTTTGGACGGCTACGAACATTCTTTCTTGAAATTGGGTTTTAGGACGACGTCGTCAAATCCGTCGAAATAGCAAACGAGATTACGGCAAACGGGAAATTATGGCAAACGGGAAATTCAGCAGAAGAGGGGAAGCAAACAGGAAAATGCAGAAGAGCTGGGACGATTGCCATAAAATCGGTCGTCAAACAGGATTATGGCAAACGCACCGTAGCCATGTCGACTGTTCAAGTAAAAATAAGCCCCAAAATGTGTACAATGTGAGAATTACGCTATGAATTGTGCTGCCACAAGTCGATTGTGTCCAGTAAAAAAAAAAAAAAAAACCGACGTATCATCTAAGAAAACTGTCCGCCCATGTCCTTTAGTAATTGAGAAGTACGTTAATTCAACTAGTTTTTTTTTTCTCTTCCAGTGTAGACAGATTACAGCCTTTCAGCCTTGTGGGTTTTGTTTTAGATTGGGATATCCTTTGGACGCAACCAGCCCCAAGGTTTACTGAATTTCGTGCTAACTAAAAAGGTACTACGCTGTCCACAAAATTTGGCCAGGCTCGTTTTAATAGTGCTCCCATGCACGAATGAGAAAGTAAGAAAAGTTCTGCCTTTTACGACGAAAATCGCTGCCGGGAACATAGGTCATGAAACTTTATAAATTCTTCTTTAAATTAAAGTTAAAGAAAAATTTAACAAAACTGGACGGATAGAAGCCAAGGTGAGATATATTTATAAGATTGTTGCAATTAAGCACGAAAAATGAAAACGTTGGGTGATTGTGCCCCGCCCTTAGAAAAGGTGGGTAGTGGGGTGCAGCCACCCAACTTTTTCAATCTCGCATTGACCTGCAACTTGTGTATGCAAACAAATCTTCCGTATAATAAATTTGCAATCAGCAGCATAGCTTGACTAAGAACAGCTACCGTTGAAAATATGAAGGAGCGAAATGGCAATTGGAGTACACCCAGGGAGACTGTGGGTTTAAAGTAGCAGAGTTGACTACGATGCAGTTATGTACTAATATTCATATTTTATATAATATTATGAACATTTGAGGTCGTATTGAAAACGTATAAATATAAACGTATAATTAAAATAACTTTTTAGAAGATTAATACAATAACGGAAATTTCAACTAAGGAACTGGCATGTGCACACTGCTTGTGCATTTTCTACACGCCTAGCGCACTGGCCTAGTAGTCCAGTCAAATTAGCCTATTTTTAAGCATTTGCGGGAACAAATTCCCATTAAGCTGAATATTGGTACATAACTCCTATGCGTCATACTAACAAACATACTAAAACTCCCCAACATTCCGAGTTGAGCTTTCGCCGCCATCTTGAAAAAAATGCCGAAAGTCACTTCCGGTTTAGGGTGTTTGTCCATTATCTCGCATCCCGTTAACTTTATGGCAATAATGCAAAGGACCAAAGTTATGTAGAGCATAAAATTTCCGACAAAAATCATATTTGGTGAAAATTTCTAAAAACCTATGGTTTTGCGAGAAATTAATGGTTTAATGGTACACAGCCCTACTCTCATGTTAGCGTTTTTCTCTCAACACGGTTTTGAATTGTACACAGCGGCATAAGGACCGGATTTACGTCAATGTATGCCAGGAAAGGAATTTAAGAAGATAAATAAAGCTAACGAATGCTGCAAACCGCATGCGTTTATCTTAAATAGTTGGCAAGTTATCACGATTTCTGTTATTTGTTGCATATACAATGACATTTTTATAACAAGAGACCAAAGGTCTTTATAAGCAATCATTTTGTATATGTTGTTGCGTGAGAGCCTCAAAGTTAGCATTGTTATAACGGTTTTATTGTCATAAGAGGTATGGTTTTCATTCTTGATTTCAACTCTTATATTATCACCATACTTTTTTCGTTTTCATTGTTATAAAACTCTACAATAAATCAGATACAGTATTGTTGTAAGTGTCACTTATTGGTACACTTTTACAGTTTCTATGCTATCCTGTCAGCGTTCATATTGTTATAAGTGTCAGAATAAGTTACTTATTGCTACACTTATAACAATGAACAATAACGCCAACCTAAATGTTTTATCACGCAGGCAGAGAGAAGGTCAACAGGACTTTCGCTGCCAAGTTTTGACAAAAATAATTTCAAAGAGAAGAACAAAGAACAATACCGAACGACTTCATAAAATAACGGGCTTGTTTTGTATAAACGCTAACACGATTCTACATTAGTTTTTCATTTCGGCAACCAACATTTTCAAGAACCTAACGGAAAATTTGATAATTTGAACTCAACATATCACACTCGCTGTGCTAAAAATTTTCACATAAATATTTAGTTAATGCACAAAATAAGAGTCCCACATTACCTGCAGCATTAATTAATGTCCACATTACCTGCAGCATTACCCTCGACGTCATCATTATAGAAATCGATTAATTTGAAAAACGTCAGGCTCCATATTGAGAAAACGGAAGAATGATTCGACAAAGAAACGCGCCAGCATAGTCTCGTGGTTATTGTTGTAATAACATTGTAGCGGCCAACGATTGTTGAACGCCAGGAATTGTTGAACCAAGAAAAATGACATGAAACAACTCGAATCCATTCCACAAAAAGAAAAAAAGTATTTAAAGTATGGTGATAAATTAGTTATTGGCATACTTTTGCAAGTACGGTCCCTCTATACGTGATTTATTGTGATAGTTTTGCTTCCTCGACTCTTAACGCCTCGGCTTGCGCCTCGGAAGAACAAAACTATCACAATAAATCACGTATAGAGGGACCATTATTGCAAAAGTATGCCAATAACCACTACTTATTGTTATTAATGGGGTATTGTTGTACCAGTGTTTTAAAACTAATACATGTATTAACACTGGCGAGTGTTAGTGAGGGTCGACCTATATAGGATCTCTGTGTTAAACTTTCAACTTTGAGAGCTTCTAACTCCGTCAAAATTAAACATCTTTAAACCAAATTAGGAATCTAGCCTTGACTAGTCAAGGCCTGTCTACAGACCAAAAATAGTGAAATTCAGTCCAGCCAAACCCGAGATACAGAGAGGGACCAAATAGACAACTTCTTGTTCTTGGTCTTCTTCTGGTGATGTACCTTTCGTCTGTCCTCTCTACAGGTCAAACTATTTGTCCTGTAAAGTTGGTTCTTAGCTCATTTTACAGGTATTGCTCCGTAGATGTACCCTTTCCATAAGGCCTTTTCTAATTGGTCAAGTGGTTCAGGGGTTACGAAGCTCTAAACGACCAGATTGATTGTTTTACATTGTTTTAAATTGTTATTATGCAACAATGCCATTTAGAAAACGTCAGCAGCAAGACGTAGACTGAAGATTATAGGATTTGTTTCTGTTGTTAACACTAGTGATAGCCAGGTTAGTAAAAGCCATAGCTATTTACCGAGCTTAAAGGTGGCGCAACATAACAAAAGAAAGTATTGCTTTTGTTACAATTTTTTCCAAGATTGACCAGACTAAATGAAGATATGTCAGACTAAAAGGTAACTTACCACATTTACTAACCATACAAGTTTTAATTAATAAACAAAAACGTATCGTTAAAAGTTAAAAGTAAGGGTCGAAAAGTCAAAACCTGTAAGGAACATGGACTAGCTTTGACTGTAAGGGTCTAGGTGTCAAATTTGGCCAGTAAGACGCTGCTAAGCATTAGACCCTTACTGCCCGGTGATCATGTTAATGACTTAGTAGCTCAATTTTGTAATCTAATTTTATAAATGTATTTCAAGCCTATTCGGATTGAACGTGTGTATGTATGGTTATAATAGGTTTTGTTATTGGAATATGTTAAAACAACTTCAAGAACACAATTTTCCTGTGAAATTTGGCACTCTTCTGTTTTCTGTGACTTTTGATCCTTTGACATTTTTTATCTTTGTATGAACTTCGTACATTTAAAGCAATTGACAACAACCAATAATGATCTCTACTACAAATACCAAACCAAGACAAAAAATGTTCAAGCTAAAGCAAAGCAGGAAACGCACATCCCACTACCACGAGACTTGCTCAATTAATGAGTTAGTAAGCCTATTTTGTAAATTCAACTTTGTAAATATCATCCCAGCCTATTCACACAGAATGGATGTACACGCTTACACTTGTAGCAGGTTGTCTTGCTTAGAATCGCTGCCATGTTACCAAACCGGGAAAAAATGTCAACCTAAAGAAAAGTAGGAAACCCACACCCCCACTGTCATTGGATTATCATATGGGTCTTGTGACATTGGATTATCACATAGGACGATCTCGGAAAACTGTTCCTCAAAAACCGGGTAGTATAAGGGTCTAATGCTTAGCAGCGTCTTGCTGCCCAAATTACAGTCAAAGCTTGTACGTGTTCCTTACAGGTTTTGACTTTTAGACCCTTACTTTTAATTTTAACTTTTAATGATACGTTTTTGTTTATTAATTAAAACTTGTTTGGTTAGTAAATGTGGTAAGTTACCTTTTAGTTTGGCATATCTTCATTTAGTCTGGTCAATATTGGGTTTGACCTTGAAAAAAAATTGTAACAAAAGCAATAACCTTCGTAGTTAGTCTAAAAAAATATGTTTTATAAAATACATCCAACATCTACGAAAATCTAGCCACGAAAACATTGCTAAAGGGGGTGAAATGCTTCCCCGAAAACAGTTTTTTGGCTGTAACTCTTTAACCGTCACCAAACCAAAAGGATAATGTTAAAACGAAACCGTTCAGCACACAATTCTGGACAAAAGTGATATACATATTTTACGTAAACGCAACCATTGAACCCAAGAACGTGTTAAGTGTATCACCCTTAATATTGTGCTCTAGAGTGCTCCTTTTCGGTTTCAAAGTGATCTTGCGAACTCTGTTAGCCCAAAATGGACATGCTTATAATATTCTGAAAGGTGGGGATCTCTTTTTTCCGTCAATACGAATTAAAATTGTTTAGGTTAGATAGGGACCGTTTTACGCCTGTTTAAAGGTGAACTGCTACTGGCGTAGTGGCAAAAGCATACAGTGATTTTCGATTTCAAGATGCTATTGAACGATGTCTATATTAACCCAAACTGGATATGCTTCAGAATATTTGAAAGGTCGAGACCTCAAATAGAGACCGTCTTACACCCATTTAACTGCAAAGTGATAATGGCATAGCAGCGAAAGAATATGGTGATTTTCGATTTCAAAGGGCTACTGCGAGCGTTCTAACAACCCGACGTAGACATGCTTAGGATTTTCTGAAAGGTGGTGATCTCTTCTTTCCATCAATCCTAAGTAAACTACTTTAGCTTAGATAGGGACAGTTTTACGTCCATTTAAAGTTAAAGTGTTAGTAGCGTAGTGGCAAAAGCATATAGTGATTTTCGATTTCAAGCTGCTCGTACTATCTCTCTATTAAACCGAAAAGGAAATGCTTATGATTTTCTGAAAGGTGGGGGATCTCTTCTTTCCATCAATCCTAACTAAACTTGTTTAGCTTAGATAGGGACCGTCCTACTCCCCGTTAAAGGTAAAGTGGTAATGCCATCTATCTATCTATCTGTGGGATATTCAGACCACACAATAGGGGAATCCGGGTACGGGGGGGGGGGGGGGGGGGGCGGGGCGGGACGGGAAAGGGGTTACTAGGGTGGGAATGGGGGAAATCTGACCAGACCATGTAGGACGCAGGGGGATCCGTAGAAAGAGGCAAGGGACGGTCGGCGCCCTTTTTATTCCATACTGCCCACTACAGTATTTCGCTCAGGTATGCGGGAACTGCTACGTTACGCCTGGGTGGGGGGGGGGCACAACTAGTGGGTACGAAAATCACCTCAAGTATTCAACTTTAAACGGGCATAGAACGGTCCCTATCTAACGTAAACAATTTTATTTAGGATTGATGGAAAGAAGAGATCCCCACCTTTCAGAAAATCCGAAGCATATCCACTTCGGGTTAATAGAGATATAGTAGGAGCAGTTTGAAATAGAAAATCACTATTCGATTTTGCCACTACACCAGTAACCCTTCACATTTCAACGGGCGTAGGACGGTCCCTATCTAAGCTAAACAATTTTAGTTAGGATTGATGGAAAGAAGATATCCCCACCTTTCAGGAAATCCTAAGCATGTCCACGTCGGGTTGTTAGAGCCCTCTGAAATCGAAAATCACCATATGCTTTCGGTATTATGCCATTATCACTTCGCAGTTAAACGGGTGTAGGACAGTCCCTATTTAAGCTTGACCATTTTGTATAGGATTGATGGAAAGAAGGGATCCCGATCTTTTAAAAAATCCAAAGCATGTCCAGTTTAGGTTAATAGAAAGATCGTAAGAGTACTTTGAAATGAAAATCACCATATGCTTTTGCCACTACGTCGGTAACACTTCACCTTTAAACAGGCGTAAAACGATCCCTATCTAATCTAAACAATTTTAATTAGGATTGATGGAAAGAAGAGATCCCCTCCTTTCAAAATATTATAAGCATGTCAAATTTGGGCTAACAGCTAACAGAGAGCTCGTAAGAGCACTTTGAAATCGAAAAGGAGCACTCTATAGAGCTTAATATTAAGCGTGATACACTTAACACGTTCTTGAGTTCAATGGTTGCGTTTACGTAAAAGATGTAGATCACCATTTCTGTCCAGAATTATGTGGTGAACGGTTTTGTTTTAACAGTATCCTTTCGATTTGGTGACGGTTAAGGAGTTACAGCCGAAAAATTGTTTTCGGGGTAAGCATTTCATCCCCTTTAGCAACGTTTTCGTGGCCAATTTTCGTAGATTTTGGATGTATTTTATAAAGCATATTTTAGACTAACTGCAAAGGTATTAATTTTGTTACAATTTTTTCCAAGGTCAAACCCAAGATTGACCAGATTAAATGAAGATATGCTAAACTAAAAAGTAACTTACCACATTACTAACCAAACAAATGTTAATACATGTATTAGGTTGTTACAACAATACCCCATTATATAACAATAATATAAGAGCGGAAATCAAGAATGATAACCATACTTCTTACAACAATAAACCTGTTATAACAATGTAATTTTTCGGCTCTCACGCAACAACGCATACAAAATGATTGTTTACAAAGACCTTTGGTCTATTGTTATAAAAGTTTAATTGTATATGCAACAAATAACAGAAAGCATGATAACTTGCCAACTAAGATAAACGCATGCGGTTAGCCGCATTGTTAGCTTTATTTATCTTCAATTCCTTTCCCGGCATATGTTGACGTACAATTTAAAATCGTGATGAGAGAAAAATGCTAACATGACAGTAAATCCGTCCTTACGCCGCTGCGTACAATTTAAAATCGTGATGACAGTAGGTCTGTGTACAATTAAATTTCTCGTAAAACTATAGATTTTGGAAATTTTCACCAAATACGATTTTTGTTGGAAATTTTATGCTCTACAACTTTGGTCCTGTGCATGATTGCTATAAAGTTAACGGGAAGCGAGATAATGGACGAAAATTATAAACCGGCAGTGACCTTTCGCCATTCTTCCAAGATGGCGGCAAAAGCTCAACTCAGAATGTTGGGGAGTTTTAGTATGTTCGTTAGTATGACGTATAGGAGTTATGTACCAATATTCAGCTTAATGGGAATTTGTTCTCGCAAAAAAGCTAACTTCACTGGACTATAGTGCAAAGCAGCCTATCGTGTATAATTGTTAAAAAAAAAAAGTGTGACCCTAGTGCCGTGTGTGTCACTAACGTATTAACGAAAGCAGAAATGAAAAGCTAGCTAAAAAGATTTTTTTCTTTCTCCAGAGTTTTTTAAACTGGAGAGACAGGGTGGGGGTGAGGATGCTATTATTAGTCACGGCAAAAAAAAAAAAGGGAGGAGGACATGTGTGTACAGAATTTAGTTGCAATCATGGAAATGATGTTTCCGTGGTAACACCCATAGAACAAGCTATATGAATAGTTACCCTTTGAGTAAACGTGTGTATTCACATCAATTCATGAGAACAAGAAAGTATTATGCCCAAGAAATAATATTAGAAAACAAAAACGAGCTCGTTTGATGTTTAAGGTAAGGTTTAACTGATCCAAAGTCAAAACAGCAAAGGAACACAAATAAACTTTCCTGTAAGGTTTCACATACCACAGTGTTCCTGTACTGTTTAGTCCACGAGAAACCTTACTGCTGTATTCGCATGTTTGTAAGTTTTTTTTTTACTTTAGAACACGATATGTCGGATAGGTTCATTCTACTTGGCTAAAGGACATCGCTGAAAAATCGTAAAAATCATACTTTTAGTGTGCTTAGTACAGACCTGCACATTAACTAATTCAGGGTTCGTGCAACTCCTTGAAACTCTGGAAATATCGTTGAAAATAAAAATGAAATAGCCTACCAGTCCTGAAGTCTTGAGTATGAAATCTTAAAAACTGGTGTGTGTATCAATAGGATGAACGGAAAGGAGACGACCGGACTACAATGATGATAAAAAATTTAGCCCCGAAATTGGGCGAGTGCGTAGCGTATATTATACACTATATTATTCTTACAACAATTTTGAAAGTTGAGAAAAGGTTTTGATTTTATTTACGTGTCTAATGGTTGAATACAGCAGTAAGGTTTCACGTGGGACTAAACAGTACAGGAACACTGTGGTATGTGAAACCTTACAGGAAAGTTTATTTGTGTTCCTTTGCTGTTTTTACTTCGGATCAGTTAAACCTTACCTTAAACATCAAACGAGCTCGTTTTTGTTTTCTAATTCGTGATACTTTGACATACCAAGCTGGTTGTCTGCACTCGTTGCAAAAGGCTACCGCCTTTACAAATAATATTCCGGTGATCCTGAAATCTCATTATTGACGGTTTTGGTTCCGATATTCCCAAAATCGGAATAATCTTGAAAGTTTACACTAGCTTTTAGGTTCTATCTGGCGATATCCACATTGCTTAAATACGCCATAACTTAGCTAATCATAGTGCAACTTTCATATATCCTTGCCAAAAGGCGAGAAAATTCTGTAATAGTAACCTAGTTACAATGCGGTATACCGAAATTTGGAAAATGCTGGGGTAAAACTATTTTTTTTTTCTTTTGGTCCACTGAACCAAAGTGTAGCGTTTTTTTTATCTCTCCAACTTTAAAATGGGTTTAAAAGAACATTGCAAAATAAATAAATTAACAAAAGAAACAAACTCTGTTTTCAAAATCCTTTTTATAAAACCTGGACAATGTTTTTAATGTTTTGGGGTGATTTTGGTTCAGAAACCCGGGAATTTGGAAAATTCTCCACACCCGGACCAGGCTGAATGAACTTACCAAGCAAATTCTTGATTCAAATTGAATTTGTTCCGTCTACATCTAACAGAACAGCGAACACAATAGGAAAATATGTATCGCATTCGTCTACCCATAAATCAATCATTTCCCCCAACACAAAGGAAAGAACAAAAGGAACATTGGCTACAAGCAACAACAAAATTGGTGTCTTTCAATTTGTTCAGGAAATCAATTTTTTGCAGAAATGTTCCAGTACAGTGCTGCAGCATTGCTTTTTAACCGTATACAGAGCCCAGTAAAGCCATTAGTCCCGAAAATCTAATCTTTCGACTGGAACACTGGCCGACAGGGTAAATGAGCACAATCTTGCAAACTGAACAAGCGAATCTGTGCCAAGCCATCGTTTGTAATGTTAAAAAGTGCAATACGTGCTTTGGAAAATTGCTAAGGCAATATGTCTTAGAACAAAACTGCCACCTAATTGTAAAATGTAAGAGCAGCCTAACATGCCTTGCGCACCCTGGGAGCCCAGCTATTCTAAAAAAAAACCTGTGACCACCTCAAAAAACCATGGGGCAGGCGGGCGCCCCCCCCAACAAATAAAGGCGATTTAGTTTACGAAGGGAAAGATGTGAAAGTAAGGCTACGTCAACACTATAGTGATTTGCACCCATGCTTTGGTAAATGGTGCCCAATTTGACCAAACACATAATGAATACAGCTGACAGCTACAAACAAATGACAGCTAAAAAATGTACAGAGGGTTGAAAGCGATGACAACACAGTAGTTGCAGCTGAAGTAGACTGCAGTGATTTAGTGTGTACATTACAATTTATTGTATAATTACTATTAACTACACGATGTATTCCACATTTTTTAAAGCACTAACTCTATAATATTTAAGTAAAGACGGCAAGTTTTTCTAGAGTTTCTCCAAGAAAATAACGATTTTTTTAAAGACAACGAAACTCAAAAATTCGAGATTGTAGTTTTCAGATCGAGTCGAGTTTACACAACGAAGTCAAACTCTAACTCAACTCAAAATTGCAAGCTTTGCACACCCAATCTGTGAAGTGATCGAGTCTGAAGCGAAGTCTTAAACATGATGTTAATTAAAATGTGCGAGCATAGTGCATAAGAGTCGACTACAGTTGAGCAGGTTTCCTGACGATGAAACTTGACGAAAGTGAGGTAAGGTATATAAGGCACGTCTTTGCCTTCAGAAAATCTTACCCTCCCCTTCATAAAATATACAATTTTGTAATAGGCCTTGAATGAAGGCAATCGCCCACAAGTTTTCCTTCTTTTAGGAATGTCAGTAGACAATTCGTTACAAACCAAAAGGGAAATGCTTACTTAAACGTTAACAAAATCAAATGAATTTATATTAAATAATTCTCTGACCGAATACCAACAAATCTTTACACCAACAGCCGGATATCGTTACGTGGCTGAAATTAGTATTTGACCAAATACCAAACATTCACATCATCCATACTATAGGGTACTCCCATTGTTTTGTAGGCTAGATAGTTTCTTTGGCCCACTACATACAATTTTCTTGGCTGCGCTGCTTTTGACTTGTCGGGTTTAATGTCTGGATTTTGGACTTGATACCAGTATTCCAGAAGTGCTTAGTAGCAAAACATTATAAACCGGCACACCAATTTTAAGAAGTCGCGTTACTCTTGAAGCAAAATCAAATAATCTTGCTCCTTTTCTGTTTACTGCTGTCGTACAAAGCTGAATGTCTTCACTGTAGCTTTATCGTTGGGTCAAGTGCTTCCAAACCAACGATGGAAGCTAAATTTACTTTAGTGCTCCCAGTCTGTTTATAGACAGCTCAAGGAAGTCTTGTTCCCTCTCCCACACATCCACCCACGCGGCCTTTTATGGACACCACTAACAGTTTCTGTCCATTTAGTTCTTAACTTTTCTCCCACCCCATATCCATCCGCACAGACAGTTACGTTTCGATTTGCTAGAGAATGTCATGTGATTTTCATGGTCCACTTCAAAAACTCCAAAGTACCAGTGTTACCTGGTTGATTTTGGTTTCTATTGCCTGTTGAAAATATAATTACTTTTTTTATAGCATTATCCTTCTCAAAATGTTGTTCAATCTAGAGAAATTAAACTGAGTTTCGAACTTTTTAAGAAATTAAATCGAAGATGTCCTTCCGGTTCGCTACCTACTGCGCAGGTTTCCTGTGCAGCCTCCTTCATATACAAGTCGAAGAGGAGCGGCAAGGCTCACCTTTTCAAACCTCATTGTGCCCTGATGTTGACAAGAGGGGAGGAGGGCGGGACAAAAGTAATGTATATTTTCAGCAGGCAATAGAAACGAAAATCAACCAGGTAAAACTGGTAATTTGGAGTTTCTAGTTGCCTTGAAAATATACATTACCTTTTTTATAGCAATCCCATAGACTTTGTCAAGGTGGCGGGCGCCATAAGTTCCCTACACAGAATATCCAAGTGTGCGAAGGGGTAGAGTACTCATGGGGCCGCAACAAAAGGCCTGATTCCGTACTGTTCAGCAGCGTGAAGAGACGTGTCTCGTAGGTAGTGAAAGATAAAAACTGTCGAACGATGTCAGGACGTTGCCTCCAAGATGTTGGTAATAGGAACACTGCTGTGATATGCCCAAGCAAGGTGGAGGTGGAACGTAATTCATGGGCTTTGACATGGGTGTACTCTGGTAGCACAGCTAACGGCAGGTGCCTTGCATGCTTGTACAACGACGGTCTTGAGCCAAGTGGCAAGCATGTGGACTGAGGTTAAGCCTATTGTGTTAGCGAACGGTAGGAGTAGTTGAGTTCGGCTCCGATGATGAAGCATGGGGGCCTCGAGGTACAGACGGAGCTCACAAACAGGGCAAAATGTTCGTTCATAATCATCGCTAAGGATGTTGGAAGGGGGGGGGCGGGGGACGATAAAGGGTTTTGTCTTCTGGCTTTTGGATTTCGGCCCTGAAAGTTGTTCATGGGTTTGGCATACCCTTGGTGCAGGTATTTAAGAAGAAACAATCTGTAATAGTACTTGAGAGTGCTTGAGGTTCTTCACATGAGGCAGGCAGCCAGTGCTACTAGGAAACAGAGTCCTAGTGAGATGACTTTGTCGAGATGAATCCGTTGTGTACATAAGGTGGAGATAGGAGTGCTGCGAGCACAATGGAAAGTTCCTACTTTTGAAACTGCCTGTGGTGTCGAGGCTTGTCGGTCTGGAAGGAGTGGGTCAGTGAGGGTATCCTATAGTTATTGAGTAAGTTATCACCTGCTGCCTTGAAAACGGGGCAGTCAGGGCGGACCGAGAAACTAGGAACGTAGATCCCCGCAAGTCGCTGGTGAATGCGAATATCAGGCACCGGAGTAACTCTGGTCTAGGGGGGGGGGGGATGGTGTTGACTTGTCCCTGGGTGTACCAATGAAGCTAGTGTCAGCAGCTGGTGGCTGTTGTAGAGGCGTAGTCAGTACGGGAGGTGATGCGGAGGGCCTCGTCCGCAAAAGTTCTAGTTGCTCGGAGGAACCGAGTGATGGGAGCCACTTGTGTAATCGGAGTGCTTGGGGTTTGTGTGTAGGAACGTGCCGTGACCTTGGTGTATTCATTGTGTCAGAAATAAGGATTTGTCGCAACTTCTTAGAGTTTGGTACAGTAAAGGCCAGCAGAATGATACGCCTATCACAGCTTGTCCCTGCCTCTTTTGTCAATCTTGGAACCCAAAGAAGGATGGGCTGCAGCCTTTGTTGAATGTTCGTGAGTAGGAAGAGTGAGGAACCGCCGTCCCGTTCCTTGAAAGGGGGAACGGACGGCACCGGTGTGGTTATTCGGTGAAGGATGCATGCTGGCGGAGTGTGTCATTGTGACATATCCAAAGTTTGTATAGGTGGTATTGGAAGTTCTGCTGTGGAGTGCAGAAGCGGAATGCAGAATATAAAGCTGAGAAGCCGTGTAAGCAGAAGTAGCCATGATGGCGGAACAGACTGAAGGTGGTTAAGGAGGAAGGCAAGTTATTGAAGTTGGGAAGGTTACGGTTCCTAGGTACCAATGTGCCAAGAGGCAGACGTTGGTTGCCCCGTTCCTTCTTTCCCCAGTCCTCCGACGTGGAATCAGATAATGGAAAACCGCCTTGAGCTGGCGCATAGGAATGGTGGATTTTCTTTGATTAGGGGTCGTGTGACTGTCGTTTCGAATTACCAGCAAATTAACCAGCAAATTAACAAGCTCAAAATCGGACTGGCTTCTGCAAGCTAAAAAGCAGAAACTACTGCTTGTATGGGGCTCCATTCTACTGAATGTTAAGGCCACCCACATTAACGCCTATTAATGGCAGTTCATCACCTAAAATCAAGCTGCTCTCGCCCTTGTTTGGGCCCGTCATTAGAGAATATATTGTGGATGAGAGTATAGGCACCTTGCTGGTGGTAAATTAACAAGCTCAAGACAGGACTGGATTCAGCAAGCTAAAACGCAGAAACTACTGCTTATATGGGGCTCCATTCCAGAGTTGGTACGGGTCATTAGATCACTATCTTGTGGTGGGTCATGGTCAAAGATGTAGACCCTGTGGTGACTCATACTGATTCGGGTGAAGATTGAACTGTAAAAGCCTGGCCCCGGGTTGAGGGGTCGTCGAATCACCTTTTTCCGCAGTAGTTCCGATACTTCGTACGACAGGGATGGTGTTGTTTGGGGCGAGAAGTCCCATGGAGGGGATGGCGACAGCGGCAGTTGATGTAGGAACGTCGGACGAAAGCCGTGTTTTATTATCGATAGGATTTCCAGGTTGGGGGTCAGTTCCAGCCAGGCTGGGAAATAGTAGCGTAGTCTGGCCCCGACAGGGAGACCAGCTAGGCACAAGGCGTCATTGTTGATTTTTGCGGTAGATGCTTCTACCCCCGGGGGATGAGACTCGGCTTCTTCGGTCGGGGGTGGCGGCACGCTTCTGTTGGGAGCGTTGGCCGGAGCGGGAGCCAGGAGCGTCGGTCCGAAAGGGCTGCTGATTCCGCTGTTGGTAGGCGGCAGTGTCGTTCGGGCGGCTAGAGGCTTATGACGCCGTATTCATGTGCCAATCGTCTGGGGGACGGGGGTTGGCTTGTTTGTTCTTCGAGAACGGGCGGATTGAGGACGTGGATTGCTTTTGCGTTTTCGGTTTTCTCGAAACCTCAAGGTGAGAAGCAAGTTTCGGGATTAACCCACGGAAGAGTGTTTCCGACTCATGGATCGGTTGATTTCTGAGTCGGTGTCGTGTGGAGACGTTTAGGTTGTTTGCGGACGATAAGGCTATGTCGCGGAGGAGAAGGGTGTTGTTGAACAGCGCTCTCATTGCCCAATTCATAGCGTGGTATGTAGCGAAGTTAGCTTTTTGGAAGAGTGGGAAATTACGGACGACAGGGTCTTGAACTCATCCGGAGTGACGTCGGACGAAAGCTTTTCACATAGAGCGTTAATGGCCGTGTGGAGGACATCAGCTTGAGCATAGCCGAAGGCATTTGTCATTATCGTACAGAACGAAGGTTGGGACATCAGCTTTCTTGGGTATTGACGAGGTCCCGAAATCGCACTTCGGGTAGGTGTCAAAGTTGCGGGGGTTGGTGGCGCCGTCTCCAAAGGATCGAAAGAAGCTGTTTTTGCGGCCAGGGCGCGGCATAGGAGGTTCTTTGTCGAGGAGAAGGGGGTCGCCTTTGCCTAGTATGGAGCCTTCGTTACGGAGAAGACACGTTAGGAGTGTCGTTGATTGACCCAGGAGGCAGCGGGGTTTGGCGTCTTTGTCCCGTGAGACAAATCCAAGGCCTGTCGTTAGGTCACGGTTGATGACAGGGGCGTCCGGCATCTTAGTGGGCTTGAACAAGAAGCAGTCTAGGACAGTCTGCTCGTCAGTCTTTAAAAGAGCTGCGAGCGACAGGGTGGATTCATCTGGGGTGTCGTCCGGGAACCTGATGCACTTCTCAGCAGGGGCGGGCGACAGAGGGTGACGCGACGACAGTGAGTCGTCCGACTTGCGCCTGGGTGCCGTAGCCGGGGAAGAAGAAACGGCACGCCTGTGCCCTTCGTGGCTTGACGTGGACGCAACCCAGTCCTGGGTACGGGCATTGCGTACCGATGACGTGCAGGAAGGAGGCGGCATTGGATTGACTTGGAAGTGACAGACGGTGTCATGTACGATTTCCCGTACGACACTGCGGCTGACGCCGAGGCTTTTATGGGAGGAATTGGACGACTGGTCGAGCGGCAAGTTCCGGTCAGGAGAGTGTATAAGTGTCACACGGCGGAGGTTCCGCCCGGTAGGAGTCCTTGGCAACTTGAAGGTCGTGCTGAAGGGACGACATGTCCAGCGGGGCAGGAGGCGGCGTGTGCTGGCCCGGGAGGAGTGGAGAGTCAGGCGATGCGATAGCAGGAGCAGACGTGACATCGGGAGGTGCCGTGCGGGCTAGGTCATAAGCGGCGAGGTCGAGGGCGGAAGCCCAACAGCTCCCAAGATCGAAGTGAGCAAGAGCACGAGGATGAGCGTCGGACGAAGGATGGGCTTTCGAAGCGGTGGCCATCTTCGGCGAGGAATTCAATTTTCCAAACCATAGTCGGTGAGCGAGGTGGCGTGAAGACACCTCTGGAGGAAAATGAATGCCGATAGCGTGTACGAGGTCGCTTTTATAAGGGAGGACCGCGCCGCGCATGCGCTGTGGGATATGCAAGCAGGCATCTACGAGCCGGAAGTAACCTCCAAGGGAACATCAGATTCGAGGAATGTAATGCTAAAATTACCAGATTAAGTTGTTTTGGCAATAAAGAAACACGGATTCGTCCTTTTCTGGTGGTGTAATTTAAGGGCAGCCCAGCTCCGTGAAACGCATACGTGAACATGAATTAGGAATTGTTCGTTACATGTTCGCAATGAAATATTCTTCGGCTGCGGCTTCAGTAGTCAGTACAATTTGTTTTTCAGCATCGGAGCCATACAAGAAAGCCAACATGGAGGCATGTGTACCTTTAAGCTGACCAATCAGTAGGGACTTTTGGAGATATACCAAACAATGGAGGTAGTGGAATTATAGGGAACTTTTTTAATTTTTAATACAACTACAAAGCATAAAAATTCCCCTCTACTTAAATTAGCAGTCGTCATGAAATCATAACCATTGCACTCCTGGGTTACGCTAAGACTTAGGAGTGTAAATGAGTATACACTCCTGTGTAGTCCCACTACAACTATAAGTCGTATAGTAGTATCACTTTTTTTCCATAAATCACGTGTTAGTGGTTAATTATTCACTGTCAACTCATTGGGTCAATTTCGGTCATTACTGGGACAATTTTCGGTCACACCAGGTTGCCAGGTCATCAGGTAACGGGTCTGGAATGTTTTGGATCATCGGGTCAAAAAACTGACCCATCTTAACTCTGCTCCACAGTTGATGATGATGGCAGTTGCTCATTTAAAATCAAGCAACTCTCCCATAGAGATCTCTAGACAGACTGTTTTACCCTTGTTTGGACTCGTCAGTAGAGAATACTTTGTGGATGAGAGCATATGGCATGCGCCTTGCTGGTGGTGAATTGCCTTGCTGGTGGTGAATTTACAAGCTCAAAATATAATAATAATGACGGATAAATAGGCCAAATCCTCGACCAAAAGATCTGCCAAACACCAGAAAATTAAACATAATATTGGTATTGATTAAAATGTGTGAGCCATACTGATTAAGGGTCGACGAATTAGTTGACCAGGTTTCCTGATGATAAACATGACAAAACGGTGTTAAGTACATGTATACAAACGCATATTTTTGTCTTTTGAAAAATCGGTCCCCAGAAGCAGAATTTTCTGCCACTGTCTGCGACATCAATTATCCGGAAAAAAATTTTCTGCCACTGTCTGCGACATCAATTATCCGGAAAAAAATTATCTGCAGCTAATATGGTTTTTTTTTCCGTACGGTTATCACATATTTATTGGTTTTTACTGAATAACTTTTCATTGCTTTATCCTATTGACCTGGCTCTTCAGCCAACGGAAAGGTTTCGTCGAGACGATTAAAATGGTGTATTGGAATGTCCAAATCGGTCAAAGATTGGCAAAATGGCAGAAATTTGCTCTAAACGGTTCTTTTGTCTGCAACTGTGCCAGATTATCTGCGACATAGTCGCACATCGCACCCCTTTCTGCCTCCGGGAATCGGTCCCTCATAAAAATTACAGCTTCGTATTCGGCCTTGAAAAAAGGCAATCGTCAATATAATTACTTCTTCTTTTAGGAATGTTAGAAGGCTTAGCTAAACGTTCTTACATTAACAAAATTACACGAATTCATACTAAAACATTATTGGTAGTATACCACTACCAACAAATTTTAACAGTACTCGGCCAAATAAATATTTTTATTCAGCCACAAAAAAATCAGTATTTGGCTGCATACCGAATCAAGGACCACACTAGTGGTCCGCCCGCCAAGTTCAATAATTGTCACACTTCATGGTAAGAAAGCCATTGTTCAATTCCTGCATTGTTGTTGCATGGCCACTAGCTTTTGTCCTCTTCAGACTACTTTAGATGCTTTGAATGCTTTGCAATTTATTGGTTTTAGTGCTAATTGTGTTTTTGGTGCTACTAGTTGGGTGTGTATGTCTTTAGGCTGTATCCAAGTGCATGACTTAGGGTCAGGGTCTGGCAATAAAGCAATCTGAATCTAGCTTTTTGTACTTTAACAGAAACCAGGGCTGAGAGTATTTCACGATGGTTGAGGACATATACCTAAGCGGCAAAACGGCTTGGAAATTGTTGAAAAATTGCAGTCTTTGTGCCCTGACAAGCAATAGTTTTATTTCAATCAAGTGCGTATCAATGTGATAAAAGCATGAGAAGATCGTTGATTTCAGATAACTACTTATTACTATGTACTGACTACTGACTAATTCCACTCATATAAAATAAATTACGCAACAGATACGAATGAAATTTGGTAGCCAACACTCTTTTTAACTCCAATACGTGCCTTTTATGGTTTTGAAGTTTGGGGACGCATTAACTAAAAAGATTGCAATCATCTGTAATGCTATTTTTCTGTACGTCGGAAAAATGCCACCGGTGATCAAAATAAGCTTTACTCTCTATTAGTTAATGAGTAACAAAGCAAGAAATAATTAGCAACACAACATTGTCGATAAAATCGACGCTCTACTTGTTTGTAATAGGGCGCATGTCTATTATTGTTTGATGCGCACCCAGCATTAGCCATAGCGCCAAAATGAGAGAGGGGCAATTTTGCTAGGTAAATCCCATCGGAAATTCCTAGGATCTTTGACATGGCACAATCGACATCAGCATGCGACATCACAGGGCCCGTTTCTTTCCGAAAATGTCAGGGGTGGCTGAGGTCAGACTCGAACCCGGAACCTCTGGCACATGAGACGGTCATGCTAACCATCAAGCCTCCTACCTTGCCCCTACAGGGTGCATGGCTTCAGGCCACTAAGCTATTTATAAATCTGCAGTCACACTACTTATTGTTGATGGTTGAATGCAAATCAGCAAATGCTTTAATTTATATGACTGAAGTTCTCAATCCAGCAAAACAAAAAACAAATTAAAATCTCCGTTTGTATTCAATATTTTTTTTACCAAACTTGGCCAAATAGTAGATGACTGGGCAGTGGCTAAAATAAAATGGCACAAAAAAAAACTACAAAAGAAGTGATACCTAAAACAAAACCCACAAGGGTAAAAGAACCCGCCTAGTTTCAGCCAATCAAAGTAAAGATATCAGAGCCAAAATGGCTACCACCAAGTTGCTACATTAGTTACCAAGCTAATCCCACCAACTATTACCTCAGACGTTACATCAAAATCTTTTAATATCAAACAAGCAGACGTTTCTGCTATTTCACTTGCTGAACCCGTATTCGTTTCGCCCTTATCAAAATCTTGACCATTGCTACACATAGTAGCAATGGCAAGGTTTTTATTTAACCTTTGATCTAATACTCGGTGGGATTAGCTTAGCAACCAATGTAGTAACTTGGTAGCAGCCATTTTGGCTCTGATATCACTACTTTGATTGGCTGAAACTAGGCAGGTTCATTCACCCTAGCGGGTTTGTTTTAGGTATTGTTATTGGTCCAAAATCAATATTCGGCTGAATACGATATTCGTGAATTTTTGGCCGAATAAGCGAATTGGCTACCGAATACTTGGTGCATCCATAGTTTTTTAAACAGTTAAGTCTATAATTAGAATTTCCTGCCCAGCTACGCTGGCAGTTTCATAAATAAAAACAATATGGTGTTGAGTGCACTGGTGGTGTTTAATGCATCGTATGGAATATGGGGATGGTTTGCTGTCTCATGTGTTTGTCTCATTATTTTTTACTGGATATGCCAAAGGTGTGTATCCCGTCTTGTGTATTTTTGTGCGTCTTGAATATTTCATTGAGCTTCACTAATCCTTTAATTTTAATCATCCAGCAGTTCATGCATCTTTTAAACAAATATTTTTCGCTGGCTAATAAACGCAGTATCAGCTCAATCAGTGTGCGCAAGCATCTTTTAAACAATTATTTAATATTTCACTAGCTGGTTCCTGCATGCACGAGCGAAATAATTTACTTGGCATCATGAATTGAAAAAGACCGCCAATGCCCCCCCCCCCCCACACCCCCTTTGAGTGGTCAGATTTCCGGTCCCCCATTCTCCTTGATCCCCCAACCTTCCCGGCATTGTGTGGTCTGAATATCCCCCCCCCCCCCTCCATTGGAAACCCTTGTTTGGTCTTCTTAGGTAACTAAATAGCATTTTCAGTGGAGGATGCCACTTTTATTCTCAGTGTAGCTGAATTGCCTACTGCTCCGTTTTGATACCAAGCACAATAAGCATGCAATAATGATCGTGCATGCAGTGATTGTTACTCAACCAACTTTACTATTTAACTCGGCTCTAATAGCCAGCATTCAGAGTTGGATTGGGCCACCAGGTCAACCGGGTCACGTTTTTAGGCTGGGACACCGAGTCTGAGCACCTGACCCGGAATTTCAGGTTAGACCTGGTGACCCAATGTGCTGTACAGTATATGACTTCAAAGCACTAAATTCATGTTGAAATTTCGAGGAAACACTACTTCAAAAGTTAATCCAACAATTTGCGTTGTGGAAATTTTGGACAGACACTCTTCCTTCCTAATTGGTGTGGAATTACGCCGTCTGTTTTCGGCAGCCTTCTCTACTTTTTGTTATTTCCTACTTGGCTCAAATCAGATTGAACGTTGCATCTGTTCAAATTTTGCTCTTCTGACCACTGATCCTTATGGTTGCGGGCGACATAAGAGTGGAGCGCGCTTATCGCCATTTTGCTGGCAGTTGCGATTGGAGTTGGAATGAACCAAGTGGTGGATAAAGGAGTGCGAGGGCTGCTGGATATTCTTGAGAGTTTCTTGTTAGTTTTCCACAATTTTGATAGTAATTGACTCCAGCGCCCTCAGGTGGTTGTCTATACTGGACACTATCATTGTGGTGGTCCAGTTTATAGTGATTCGTGCACTCACAGTGGTTGGCTATTCCGTTTTTTGTGTTCAGTGTGTTGGGTCTAAAATTCTGACATTGATGCCTCTCCGTGTTTCTCCAATATATACACTATCACACTGCTTACATGGCACACAGTAGACTCCCCATGGAGTCATAGGGCAATTTTCTGCCTGCATCTGCCTGGTTGGTTGTTTATTAGATGGTGTTTTATCATCAGGCCTTTTATCCTTAGTTGAGTTTAGGTTGTCATCATTCTCTTTTTGTTTTTGCTTCTGGTGTTGCAATTGTGGCAGAAAGGAAGAGTGTGTCAAAAACAGTTGGATTAACTTTTGAAGTAGTTTCTTCGAAATTTTAACATAACCCAATATGACTCAACCTGACACGGTGACCCGAAATTCGGGACAGAGCCGGTGACCCGCAATTTCGGGTTAGAGCTAGTGACCTAACCTGACCTGGTTGGCCGAACTGATTCGAACCCCCAACAAAGACCAAAACTAAAATAATTAATTTTTTCCCCTTTGTTAGTACCACAGTCATAACCACTGTTCCTATGGAAAATATTTTGCAGTTCTTTGGTATATCCACCCAATAATAATAAAAGCAATAAAAGTAATCAAAGTTACAATGTGTAAGCAGAGCCGGCCTTACTAAAATTTACTGCTAAATTTGTTTCATTAAACTTCACGGTAATAATAATATCAAAAACCAAAACTGGTAAAAGGGACCACCAAGCTCCAAATGGTTCAGCCCTTCAAAGGAGTGATATCAACACTCCAAAACATTCGCCAAGTTAATCGCACAGACTAATAGTTCAAAGGCTAAATGAAATGTTCAAGTTTTCATTTAACGTCTCAAGTAATTATTCGGTGCGATTAACTTATCGAATGTTTTGGTGTGTTGACATCACTCCTTTGAAGGGCTGAACCATTTAGAACTTGGCGATCCCTTTTACCAGTTTTGGTTTCTGATACATCACTTCTTTTTTTAAATTGTGTATTAGACTCAACTCAACTAGACTGTAGATGTGTAATAAATTGCCACATCAACAATAGCTTGAGTGGCAATTTTTCTAATATATTAATTTCATATCTCACTCCTTTGAGAGGGCAACCATTCTCAACTTAGACACCTCTTTATCAGTTTTTGGTATTGTTTTATTTTTTTATTTTTTTTTATTTAGTTCATATCACGCCTTTATGAGGCCGAACCATTCTCAACTTGGTGGCCTCTTTACCACTTTTGGCTTTCTTTTGACACTATTTTTCGTGAAATGGACGTAGATACACTTTCTTTGGCAAAGTTGTTTAGATTTGTGACAACACAATAGTATGGGTCTAGATACGCACATCAGTATAGACGTTGTCATTGTCCAAATTTTCGCCGTCCAATCAGAGACGATGCCGACAATACTAACAATGGTTTTAACAATACTTTCGTACTTAGGCGCCCTTCCACGCCATTCCCGTTGCACCCCCAGGCCCCAGGCTGTAAACCAGAAAAGGTATGCAGTTCGTATCGTACTGTAGCCCTTCGTCAAATTTCATAGATGGAAGCCTTACCGCTATCTATGTATCGGTGAATAATCAACCCATGGGAATTAACATGGAGATGAGCGGACTAGTAAGAAACTAGAAGTAACACATTTACACCGTTATTGAGGGTCAAATTTCGCATTGAAAGCCACATAGCTGACATTCCTACGCAAGTTAATTTTTGTCAGGTGGGTCAGTGTTCTCGATTCTACCACAATTTAAGCTTTTGTGCAGCAATATTATTATTTTTCTCCAAGTAGCTGAAATGAGCTCAACTCTGCTTCAGGATATAAGACACTTATGTTATGGCGTCGCGCTACAATGGTCGACAATTGAATCGATGTGATGTTTGTTGCCTAACTTGGGGTGACACACTAGCGTGTGTCTAGATTGTTTTATTATATTTCCCATTTAAGACAAGTAAATCCAGCGGTTTACTCTTGTAATATTATCTGCTCGTTACAGTGGCTCATTCATCTTTCATCAGCCAGGGTTGGGGGGAAGAAGGGGGGGGGGGGGGGCAAAAGACTATGATTAGATTGATTAAAGTGTCGTTTACAGTTGTTTTCATTCCTGCCCAAGATCTCTAGGTCAACCCAGGTTAATCCAGACCTGACTAGGTTATCAGGCAAATTCAGGTCTGGCTGGGTCACCGGATCAACCCACGTTGGCCGGGTCACTAGGTCTGTCTGGCTGGGTCACCGGGTCAACCCACGTTGGCCGGGTCACTGGGCCCATCTGAGTCACCGGGTCAATCAGGAAAACTGGGTCTGGCCGGGTCATTGGGTGACCGGGTCCCGGGTTGACCAGGTCCCGGGTCAAAAAAAAAGTGACTCGGCCCAATGCTGCCAGCATTAGTGAAGCAACGATGGTTATTGTTCACAATGTGGACCGCTTACCCTTTTTCTTTGGAACTGTGCCTAGAATGGATCTACTCCCGTGGCAAGCATGAACCTGCTCGCCCTCTTTCAGTATAGCGCGTGATGAATTTGCTGGCCATGATCCCTAAAGACACGTAATTTCCACGATTTTGCAATAGGTAAACAATAACTGAAACAAAAACACCCATTTAATTGTCGCAAAATTTACGGCTTTATTTTTGGACAAAGCTCACTGCAAAATTATCGCGGAAATTATGTGTCCTTAATGATCTCTGATATGGTCTAATCCAAACGATGCATCCTCACAAGCCAAATATATATATAAATATATCAAAAACCAAAACTGGTAAAAGGGGCCGCCAAGTTCCGAATGGTTCGGTCCTTCAAAGGAGTGATATCAACACACCAAAACATTCGCCAAGTTATTCGCACTGATTAATAGTTTGAAGGTTAAATGAAAACTAGAACATTGCTACTTTCGGTAGCAATGCTCAAGTTTTTATTTAACGTATAATTCGGTATATATTTAATGTATAATTCGGTTCGTAGTTTTGGTTTTTGATACATTGATATCACTCTTTGGCTTGGGAGGCCGCCCCGCGCGGACGCGTCATTAAGAGTTAACTCCACTACTGTGCCACGTGTAATAAAGTGCCACGTCACAAGAAATTTGGTTTTCAACACTTTGCTACTACCTTTTTCCTAGATGCCGAACCATACTCAACTTAGCCACCTCTTAATAGGTTTTTGGTTTGGTTTTAATTTTGTTGTAGTTTGTTTTATTTAGTTCGTTTTGGTGTGTTCATATCACTCTCAACTTGGTGGCCTCTATCAGTTTTGGGCTTTGTTTATTTTGCTTTGTTTTACAGTTTGTTTATTTTTCGTGAATTGGACGTGAATACAAAAACTTTGGCAATGTTGTTTAGATTTATCGTGATACATTAGTGTGTGTCTAGGCACGTACGTCGGTATACACGTTGTCATTGTCTGAACTTTGGCCGTCCAATGAGAGACGATGCCGACAATACTAACAATGGTTATAACAATATTTTTGTACTTACGCGCCCTCCCCGTTTCACCCCCAGGCTCCAAACCATAAAAGGTATGTAGTTCGTATTGTACTGCACCCATTCGTCCAATTTCATAGCTGGAAGCCTTCCCGTTATCTCGGTATCGATGAATAATCACCCTATGGGATTTAACATGGGGATGAGCGGACTAGCTAGCGAGATTAGCTAGTAACTAGTAGTAACACATTTTCAACGTTATTGAGGGTATTATTATAATTTTTTTTAATAAGCTTCTTGGAACCTTATGTTATTTGAAGCAACCTAATGCAGGAAGGTCAAAGATGAAGCACTTAATTCCGAACGTTACTAAACGTTAAGAAAGAGATGTGGTAAGGGAAGGGGTAAACATGGGGATTCGAACAAGGAAGACTCCGTCCGATTACCGCAGGGGGCAGAGATACTGTCCGTAATTAGCCAGAATAAAACCCATAGCTACCGAAAGAGACTGATAGTCTCTCGCCCTACTCTGGCTGTCGTGGACTGGCAGGGACTTTTCCAGCATTTCCTTTCTAGTCACTGACCAAATCATCATCCTTTACACAACTAGGCCATGATGACAAATTAAATAGTTAATGCCACTGTAACCACACTAGTCTCTGAAAATTTTGGTGTAAGGGGAATCATAGATGAGCGATTATAATTTAGAATGAAATGTTACAGCACCTTCTAGTATCTCATTACAGTAATTTGTCGTGTTTTAACATGATAATTGAAGAGAGATAGTCATACAGTGAAATGTTCACAACGTTTCAACATTCTTAAGAATCGTTTTTAAGTGGGAAAAACAAATACGAAGCAATCATGGTGAACAAAATTCCAATATAAGCCCTAGTCACAACAATTAGTATAATTCAAAATTCAGTACAATAAAACCAAGTAAAAGTGTGGAATTCGGCAGAATGTGCTTCCTGTCAGAACGACTCACCCAGAGAATTCCAGACCAAGTGGAATTTAATCTGGGGATAGGAATTCTTGATCTGGCATTCCTTGGGTGAGCTTTTCTGACAGGAACCAAATTCTCTTGAATTGTGTAGTCTTGCTTTTACTTGATTTATCTTTGTGATGTTTATAGCAACATATAAAATGTAAGAACTGCATGCAAAATTATCTGAAAAATTTATATAATAAACTAAATGTGTGTATTACAAATAGAAACAAAGCACAGGGAAAAAAAAGATTTTGCAGGAGTGTATAACACACTGGTTGTTTTGCACAGACTTTATTTAAACTATTAACAGTAGCCAGGCTGGTGTTCTCAGAGTTTGAATTAAAAGGTTTGTTGGTCTCAACAGAGTTTGATCTGCTGTATGCGAGATAAGGCAACAAAAACTGCTAATAGAGTGTTGTATTTTAAATGCACCCTCGTTGCTACTCAGGCAGTCTAACAAATTGAAGAGATCCAATGAAAATGGCCGAAGTTTAATTTTTGGGTGACTAACAGTGTTAGTTTTGATAAAAATTCTTGCCCATTTTGCCACCAAGATTAACATATCCTAAATCGTAAATTTTCCTACATCTTCAGAGGTAACCATATATGACAGTCAGTTGGCTGAACAGTGAACAGTTCATGGAGGAAGTTGTGTAGACGGAAGCTGAAAAGATTCCTCCTTACCAATAAGTTTTAACCTCCTGATAAAATAACCTTGATGATTTATATACTGATCTCGATGTACCTATTCAAACTAGATGTATAGCGTACTGTAATGGAGTTCTTCTGCTTAGTTGAATTCGGAAGAACAAAAATACTCAGCAGAGCGAGTCATGCTACCATTTCCAATTTCTGATTTCCATTTTACACAACAATAATTCTTGAGAGCAATAAAAGTTTTACTGCAATGAAACTAATGTTCAGGGCCACTAGCCTTTTAGATGAGGATCCCTTACCGCCGCTACTAAAATCTGGCTTAGCTATCCAACGAAAAACCGAGTATCTCAGAAAATATTTGAGGTAAAAATTTCGTGAAATTTGAATCAAATCGGAATAAATTGTGAACACCGTTAAGTCGTAAACAAACGCACAAAATCCGTTTCAGTCGAGTAATTTGCTCAGCTAATCAATACATACAAATTACTTTGGAGGTTCATGGCACTCCTCGCTGAAACCATGGCAACAGGAGCAGAGGACAATTTTGCTACCAGGTCCGCTTGGAAATTCCTAGGATTTTTACATGCCATGATCACCATAAGCACGAGATATCCCAGGGACCTTCTCAACCCCAAAATGCCCAGGGTAGCTGAAGTCAGGCTTGACACACAAATCACTATAAATTAAACAAAGAGTACAGGAAATATAATTATACACAACAGCAAAAGTTGCAGAAACACAAATAACTAAAATCCAGGAAACCTTTAAGAACCCATAGTCAATTGCAATGAAGTGACCGGGAATCGAACAATAAACTCCAGATCACTAGTCGGATGCCCATAACGTCTTAGCCGTTTCTCGCAGGCCATTCTTTTTTCTCATAATATACTATAAAAGAGTCACCTTGGGAGAGACTGCTCACGACGGTAGAGTCGAGCAATGATCTGGAGGTCAGTGGCTCAAACCGCAGTCACTTCATTTCAAAATCTTAGCTACCTGTACTTTAAGTGTACAACTTCTGCTGTTGTGCTATTGTGTTTCCTTCCCTCCTTGTTACAGTCAAGTATTTCAAAGCAAGAATGAGTAACATCTTTCCCTACCTTTGAACTTCTTCTTTACTTTTATTAGTGAAGAGAAGCCCTCTCTGGCCTTGAAGCTTTTTGCTTACTTTATGAAGTCCATCTCTGTATTCAGACTCTTCGGTTTTTCCCAGACCGAAAGCCATCACTCGATTCTTACCAAAGAAGAATCTGAATAAAAAATCAAAACACAAATCAACTTAACATCACATCATTACACCACAAAAAGTAGTCCTTTAGTCAAAAATTCTGTTAGTATTGTCAATTTGTTGATCCAAACAAAACAAGGCCATGCCAAGTTACACATCTAGTTTATGTGCAGGTGTCTTAAATCATAGTAGCAAGAATCGGCGACAACAAAAAGGCACCGCCATAACACCATCCGGGGCATTCAGGAACAACACCCAACTTCTACCAGACAACTTTAAACGGCCAGATGGCGCAGGACGAGACAAGAACACAACTGTGATCTATGGAGCTAGATTTTGTACGGCATATGTGATAGCACATATTGTTGTTGAAACTTTGCAAGCTAAGGCTCGAATATTCAATGAACTGCAGTGCCCCCCCAACCCCCCCAGTTCATTGAACATTCAAGCCTTAGCTTCCCCCCCTCCGCCCCAAAAAAGAAAAAAAAATGTAAAATTTTTTTGTATGGCAGGAGGAAGGGTAATTAGTTTAGACTTATTTATGCTAATTTTTTTGTTTTTGGGTTTAAATAACGGTATGCAGACGAAGTGTCTGTTACCGGCACCCTAGTTTTACTTGGCGGACGGGGAAAAAACCAACTACAACAACCACAACAACAACCACAAAAAACGCTGCTCTTCACGTATTTTTGACGAAGCCCTGTGGCAGTCAGAATGATCACAAAGTTTAGGAATTTTTATTTTGTTAAAAATAAATGTAACTTACAGCTGTGGTCTGATGGGTAGTTATTACATCTATTTCACATTTTTAACGACACTTCGTGCT
>JAHWFP010039485.1:138190-170987 GCA_023313725.1 Lithobius niger | reverse complement strand
GGGGGGGGGGGGGTTATATAATGTTATTCAGATACCGTCTGTTACTGGCACCCTAGTTTTACTTGGCGGGACGGGGAAAAAGAACAACTACAACCACCACACAAAAAAACTGTTCTACACGTATTTTGTGACGTGGCCCTGTGGTAGTCAGAATGATAACAATGTTTAGGAATTGTTATTGTTGTTAAAAATAAATGTAACTTTCGACTGTGGTCTCTGATGGGTAGTTATTACATCTATTTCAAGTTTTTAACGACACTTCGTGCTGGAATTGTTAAAAACATAGGCAGAATTATTGCCGGCGACGTGCCAAAAAAGCTAACCAGCGACAACGCCGGGAGGTCGCGTATAGGCAAGGCAAGGCCATCTGAGATAAGAGTTGAGCCAGGAAGGAGCTATTTCTCAGCTGGCCTTGCGCATAAGACCACAATCGTTCCTTCCAGTGGCTATCTAGCCTAACTAATCACTCATTGCCGATTGTAGCATAAAACACTCAAATACAATTTTTACGTTCCGAACAGTCCCACTTACGTTTCATAATAAGTATTCACTAGTTTGTTTGAGTTGCGTTATAGTTTCGTCGATGTTGATTTCAGAGATCACAAATACATGACGTCAGAGTCGGCGCATGCGCAGCCCAATTTATTTAGGAAAAGTGGTCTTTGGGTGATGAGGAGGAGTCATACCATGCCGACCTTGCTTGCTAGCGTATAGGAGCTTGATTGGATAAATCAAGCTCCAAAAAATGATAACTACCAGAAGTGACGCAACAATCGCAAGTTTTCAGAAATTGTTAGCCCGTTAATGGAAAGCACTGGCTTTCCATTGAAGTATTCGCTAGCATTTCTTTCTTTTTAACCATGTGACAACCCACTATGAACAATCAAACCGACGGGAAGGAGCATGTAAATCTACTGCCTTCTAAAAAACTTTACCTTCCGGATACATTTATGCTACTAAAGATGGGAATGGAGTGCGCAAGCCTACCAACTCCGGCAGACAATTACGTCACCTCCCAACATGTTGAGTTGAATGGAAGAGACAGGGAAAGGCGGCAAAAGCGTCAAGTTGCGGGAAGTAACGTAATCTTCCCATACAGTTGCACCAGTAGCTAGTGAGTTAACTTGGAAAAATAGTTATTGGTTTAGTCCATGGTAAGATTAGGAGTGTGCATCTGTAAAAATAAGTATCACCAAGCCAAAGAAAAGAGGACAAAAATAATGTTTGTCGTATAGCAGTTTGTTTTATGACTATTAGTAGAAAAAAAAAAAAAACAAGTCGCGCAATGCACACAAAACGTGTCAGCTGAATTTGGCCGACCCATATTTCGGTTTAACTTTATGTAAGAAATTTTTTTTCTTATTTAACTATTCGTTCATTATGTATGCATTTATTACCGTACTAAAAACCGAGAATACTGTGTATTCTGCAAATTTACTTTGGTTGAAGTTCATATTACAGTTACTTACGCAAAACGAAAATTCGTCCAAGTTACACTGTTCAAACTTGCAAATTTTTTACTATCTCTGCTGATAGTCTTCTTCAGGCAAGAATCATGAAACTTGCACACCCAGCACCAACGAACTTTCTCTTTAAGAAAGAAGAGAATGGGGAGTAAGCCTTCATCAAAAATGATTGAATTGAATTTCTTGCTCCGAACATAAATCCATGTCTAATTTAGTGTGAAATTACTGTGAAAGGTGAACCACTGAAATGATTGTGGTGCCACAACATACAAGTGCAGTCGTCTGCAATGGGATGGTGACGAGATTCAGTGTGATTGTCAGCTGAGAGTTGTTCTTCCTGCCTGGGTTTGTCAGTGCCTTGCTTGTGTAGAGCTTTAGGATGTGACCATGATGTTGTTCCATTCACCTTGCTTTTGCGTGTAGGCATGGTGAAGACGTCGTCGAGTGTCGTGCCGTGCTACAGCCTTCCGAAGACGTACGAGTCAGTAGAAGCCTTGACGTCGCAGAGTCACCAGTTGATCGCAGAATGAAGGACTTGATGACTGGTCCTGTTAATTGCTGCATTTTACGTTTTTTTTTTCTTTATCGTCTCGAGGGGTCCATTAAGTCCGGGTACGAGAGTTCGGTGTCCACATTGTGATTGCTCACTTTTCACGTGAAGAGTATTGGTGCGTCCGGAGATGCTGTTGCCTTGGTGTGGGTCGGTGATTCACTGTCGGGAAGCGGAGGTCCATTCGCTTGGCTTGGAAGATGAGGGGTCGGATGGTTTGAATTGCAAGTGACAAGGCATCATGCATGATGTATCGATGACTGGCCTATCACATTGGAGGTGAGGAGGCTTGCAAGATGCTGAAAATGCTGATTCATGACATTCTCAGCGACAGATCAAGCCTGATCTGGAAGTGTTGTGTTTGGTCAAGGTAAACCAGAGATAAGGCGTCGCCCGGTGTCGGTGATGGTCATGCAGGACGTGCGCATGTACGTGATTCTGCAGGGTGGCAAAGCAGCCTTTCCTGGAAATGGGAGGCAGTCTTAGAAAACGGGCGAGTTGGGGTTACACGAATGCTTCACCCCAAGTCTGGTCTGGGATTAGCACTGTGTCATTGTCACGTTTGTGACATTGATGTGACCATGCTCCAACTTGAAAACTTTCTGTGAGAATGGATGAAGTGCTGGAAAGGTAGTGTGAACCAGTGCTCCCTGGGAGTTGCGAAAGTCCCGAGTAGAAGTCAGAAAAGAAGGTGAACTGAAAAATCGGGTTGTTCATTTTGCTTTCTGTTGTTACCATGTCCGAAGGACCTTTGGCCTGGGGTCGGAGACCTCTGGAGGGCGAATGGTGTTTCCTTGTGGACGCCAAAGTTGCTTGTGTTGTTGTGACTGAGGTGGTTTTGTGGTTCAAACTGAAAGGAGCTTCCAAATTTCCGTGCCGTTTGAGGACTAGAGGGTGGCGTTTTGGGACACCGAAAGACTTGAGAGTTGATGACCAAGAACGGCTTGAGAGGAAGGAAACACTGAAGAACAGACGGATTGCAGACAAACGCAAGAATTGATGAGGCTTGGAGTGGAATTTTTTTTTCTTGAGACAAAAAAGGCAGCATGAGTGGTTGTGGTGAGACTTTGAGCAAAGCTCAGTGAGAGCCAAGAAGGGCAGGAACGAGTCATCTCGTGGCAATAAGATTACTGAGTGTACTTTCGTCAGAAAAAGGCTGTCAAGACGAGCAGCTTGGTGTGCCGAGGGGGACGACGGATTGACAAGACGACCGGTGGTTGCAGAGACAGCTGGAGGAAGTTTATGGTGACGAAAGATGAGAGCTGGCGTTGTGCGGTCGATTTGCTGAATGATTACGCCGAGTGTCTAATGCTGGAAGAAATCAGTGAGAGTGTTGTGTGAGGTCATGGTGTCGGTTTGTATGCTGACACCGGGGATGTCTGATTCGGAAACGAAAAGAGACTGTTCGTTAGTGAAAGCCAAAGCTTGCTGACCGACAAGATGGTCATTGCGGGGTGCGGAATAAAAGGGTGTTTGTCAGGACCTAAAGGTTGGACTGGAAACGAATGATGCAGTTGTAGACGAAAGATCGGGACTGGGGGGAGCATGACAGTGTGGGATGTGGGTGAGGCCGACGTGAAGGTAGAATTGAAGTTGATGATCAAGTGTTTTCTATTGTGAGACTTGTTTGCCAGAAAGAATACGGAGACGAAGGCATTCATAACTTGCAGCGAAAATCATGAAGTCTTCGACCATGAATTTAAGAACCAGAGAGAATGAGGTGGAAAGGGGGGCGGGGGGAACGGCCGGTGCTGCGGTGGTGGCGGGGAGAGAGTGACGCCAGAAGCGGCGGGGATGAAAGAAAGATCGTGACAGCTGCTGTTCACCTGGCAGCCGACAGACGAACGGACGAAGGACAGGTGAACGGTGAGCAGATGGATCAAAGGACATTGCATGAAGTACTGAGCTGTGCGGGGATGCCGGTAACGACGATCGCTTCGGATGGACACGGAGAGACGAGCGTGCAGCAGGTGAAGATGCCAAGGTCTGGGAGACGGAAGGCGACATGTGGACAATAACAGCAGGGCAAACAGACAATGGGCAGGCTGGCTAAGGAGTGGTCTTCCAAGAAGCCCAATTTTACCTGGGGGAGGTCAAAATTGATTTCTATTGACTAACCAAAAATGTATACGACCTATAAATTTAATTGCATTCAGTTCCTGGATGATCTTTATCACTTTGAGGCTTTTTCGCTCTCTAGATACGGCCAGTGCGCAACCCCACTGCGCATGCCTCACCATGCACAGCCCTCCTATAAAAGCAGACGGCCCGGGTGCAGTGGCCATCTCTTTTCCTCTCGATATGTCAACCATGATGGTGGCTCAAGAGGGGAGGTAGGGTGGGTATTTACAGGTAGTATAAATTTTCGGTTAGGCAATAGAAACTAATTTTGACCTCGCCCCACGTAAAATTGGGCTTTCTACTTGCCGCTTACAAAAATTTCTACTACCTGTAAACTTAATTGCATTTACAATTGACCTCGTCACTATAGGTGGCGGGCACCATCACGACGAGTTACCCCGGGTTGCGGGCTGGTTCCCCAAAAAGTTTAACAAAATTTTGCACTGTGTAGAGATAGAACAGAAACCAGGAGGATTGAGGGTCTTTTATGGTCTACTGGAGGTCTTCCTTTCTGTTATTTAGTGCTTAAGGGGGGTTGGACTGCACATCTGTCTTGACAACGAGATAGGCAGACAGTGTAGCCCATTAGCTTGTCTTGATGTGTGGCAGAGGTTGTGACTAGTGAAGACAGATGGCTTCCTTTGTGGATTTAGTGATGGAGACTTAGGTGAGGAGAGCCCATGAAGTCTCTAGTGCCCTGAGTTGTGGATAGTCACGTTAATCCAACTTGTGGTCGTTGTGGCTGGGGTCACGTTGGTTCCTTTTGCGAAAGGAAGGAAATGGATTCGGCCTCTTCAACATTCATTTGATGTTCAATGGAGTTAGGTTAGAACTGGATTGAGTGTTCGTTCGGTTTGTCGTCATTAATTTTGAGTGCAGGAATGATGCTTGGTTTCAGGTTTTAGAGGGTCGTTGCGTCTTGGTGCAGCCTTCAGACATGGTCTCGGATGAGTTTTGTGGAATATTAAGGATGACTTGGACATATGTGGTGGTGGCGAGAGATCCAGATGGTGTGGTTAGTTTCATGTCTGACGTGTGATTAGAAGTGTGTGATGACTGCTTTCAAGGGGGACGGTCGTCGGCAGTAGCGCGTCAGGGAAATTGACAGTGTCCAGAATTCTTAAGCTGTGACTGATGTCGCTGTTGGGTAGATTTCAACGTTGTTCCAAGCGCGTCAGCTTCAGTGTGTGAGAACAATGCACCATGTCGTGAGGACAGGATCAGAGGGAATTGTCCAGACACGTTCCTATGGTGAGGGTGACAGTAGGTGGGATGTTGCAGCGAATGATGACTTGTTTTGGGTGGCAGTGGTGTTTTATGGCAGGGTAGATGGCTAGCATTCCTGAAGAGTTTCAGATGGCCAGTGGTGAATCAAGAGTGATTGGAAAGTTTGTCTGCCTGCTCAGAAATGGTCGGCATTGGTAACAGGTGGTGTGTGCGGCGAGTGTCGTGTTGATGAAAGTTGACACATCGTTGTAACGTTGTTTTCTTGGTTGAATTCATGGTCTTGTAGAGAATTCGTGTTGGTGGGTTGATGGAGCCATGGTGAAGACTTCTTCAGTGAAAGTTCCAGATGGGCCCGGAGGTTTAGAGGAGCATTGGTCAAAGGCTTAGAAACTTCATTGGTTGAGGACAAGGGACCAATAATGAGCTGAGAATCAGTTGTCTGATGGCGAGAAGAGAGGCTCCAAGAAACAACTGCAGGCTGACGATGACGATGATTTAAAGTGTCAGGATGGTGTTGACTGGCTCAATCTTCAGTCGAGTTGATAGTGTCAACAGGAAAACGGCAGGCGGATATGGGTAAGGTGCAGTGGGCAGAGATGGGAGAAGAGTAGAAGAGCCACTCATGAAGACCAGCGGATGGAAGTTAGTTTGCAGCAGGACATTGCTGGGATTGGGAGGTGATGTTCAATAGTTCTGGTGTGTAGAAAGACGAGCACCATCCAGTACAGATACAGAATTTAACTGTCGTCGGGAAGAGGCCAATTGGTGGTGAAAATTTGTCCCATGTTGTTGAGCGGAAGGTCAGAGCGTTGTTCATTTGATGAGGTGGTGAGCGGATTCATGTTTCCGTTTCTTTGAAGAGCTGTTGTTGGGAGAGGAAGCCGTTTTGGGACGTTCACATGCTGTGTGAAGATGATAGAGGTGCCGGGGCCAAGTATGGTTAGCGATACAAATCCCTGATGCCCCAGTTCCTGCGATGATGCATTTTATTGGCGGGTCAACGCCGAGTTGTAGTGGTTACAACCTAAGGATGAGAGGATCGGCGTGATGAGGACGGGGAAAGATTCTGTGGCTGTTGCCCGAGTAGTTGTTTTTCTTCTCATGTTTGGTGTTTTCACTGAGGTAGATGTGAGAGTGATGGTGAGGTTGACGGAGTTGACAATGGACGGTGTAAACCGTGAGGAACTGGGGATGCAGTGGAGAGTTCCGGTGCAACAGAGGATGAAGGAACTCGTGGTGGCCAAGGAGAAGGTCAGGTTGTGACAGTTGCATCTCCGGTGGAAGGCTGGTGTCGGGTTACTGTTGAGTTCATGGGGCGGCCAAGATGAGAAGGTCGGAGTCCCGTTTGGTAGGAAATATCTCGGCAAGGATCAATGTTGACGAGAGATGTGGGGAAGGATCTCCTGTTAGACGACGTATTTTCATTGACGCAGGATGAGAGTAAGGAATCTTTAGTTAGGGAAGGATCAACATTCGATGAAGAGAACAGTTGAAGGGGCGAAGGATTCGTCGAGACAAACGAAGGGTTGAACGAATGCAGGATGGCTTAGGTCCGAAGAAGCTGCCACGAAGAGTGTACGAGGCAGCTGGCAGCGGTGGGTGAGGTGTGCGGCGCTCTTGCAGGGGGGCACAGCTGGTAGACGAATGAAGAGAAAAGGCTGTGATTAATGCAGGTGAGGACTTTGCTAGCGAAAAATGACAGAGGCCTGGTAGTGCAGCCACAATGGGTGGAGAGGGACAGAAGCCGAAATAGATGAAGGTGGTGGTGTAAGGATGGTGTTTTTTTTTTAAAGCTGTGATTCAGGCTGAGAGAGTCCACGTGCTGTAGCCGGAAGGCAGTTGAAGGGACGGTAGATAGTCATGGAAGGGTCAGTGGCAACAGATGGACGGCGGTCCGGGTGAGCTTCTGACGACGTTCGGCAGGTGGCGGTCCGGTGACCGCCGGTCAGGAAGGGGAAGCTAGAAGCATTTGTCATGGCGATGCTTGATGGGTTGGATGCTTGCATGGTTGTCGCATAGAAGGGTAAGGCTGAAGCAGGCTGAGAGTAGAAACGGCATAACTTTCTTTCGAGTGAGAGATCTTCAGGTAGAGAACTTCTTTCTGACGAAGGGTTTTCTTCGGGTAGAAGATCTTCTTACGCGCAAGATATTCTTGAATGAGGGATCTTTTCCCAGGGTTCATGAGGTGGGAGATCTTCGCATGGGTGAAAGATTCCTTTTAAGCGAAAATCTTCTTCCGGGAGGATTGGAAACTGGGGAGCGGTGGTGAGAACCAGAGGGGTGTGGGCGGCTGCCTCATGTAGATAGTGGTGGCAAGGAGGTTGGACGACAGTTTAGTGGCGAGACGGCTTCTGGGTGGAAGAGATCCGGAAGGTAACAATGGTTGATTCAACCGAAAAACATATGGTGGTGCACAGCGAGGTGGTGGTGGTGACCGGCGAGGGCTCGCAGGGCCGTGATAAAAGTTCGTCTTGTGGATGAAGTCGGTGAGGGATAAAAACCATATTTGACGAAATGGGTGTGAAGGTCAGAAGATGCCAATGTAGGATGCAGTGTGTCGTCACCTTCAGTCGATCTAAGAAGAAAACTTCGACAAGAGATGAAGGCGTAAGATCGAAAGATGATGGGACGCCATAATAATATACATGTGTAGAGAGGTAGTGGAGTGGTGAAGAGCAGCCGAGGTCGTTGGCAGGCTTGTTTTTGTGTGAGAAGTCTTTAATTGCACAGTCAATAAGGTAATGAATTTCGTGAGGCAGCAATCATTCGGGTTGGCGAGGACGAAAAATCCATAGAGTGCATGATGAATTCGACGAAAGTCGGCGTTGCCAACATGGAAAAAGCGTACTTGAATCTTCAGGCGGAGTTGTGGCGGCTGTCTTGGACGACAGACTTTCCACGAAAGTTCTGGGTAACAGGCTTTCGACAAAGTTCGTCAGTGTGCAACGAAGGTTCTTTAGACAACAGGCTTTCGACGAACGTTCTTTAGGCGAGAGCTTTAGACGAAGGTTCATGGGCGACAGGCTTTCGACGAAAGTTCTTTATTGCGAGAGGCTTTCGACGAAGGCTGTTTGAGACGACAGGCTTTCGATGAACGTTCTTTGGGCGAGAGATTTCGACGAAGGTACACGGTGCGACAGGTTTTCGACTAAGTTCTTCAGTACGAAAGGCTTTCGACGTAGGTTCATTGAAACGACAGGCTTTCGACGAAATTTCTTCTTGCGAGGGGCTTTTGACGAGAGGTCTTCTAGGCAGGGTCATTCGATGAAATTTCTTCTGAGCGAGGGGCTTTCGACGCAAGATCTTGAGGCGAATTGCTGGAGTGATTTCGGTGGGACCGTCTTCGACGGGAGCTTGAAGAAAAGAAATGGCCACTACGCCCGGGCCGTCTGCATTTATAGGAGGGCTGCGCACAGTGACGCATGCGCAGTGGGGTTGCACACTGGCCATATCTAGAGAGCGAAAAAACTTCAAGAGTGATAAAGAGCGTCCAGGAACTGAACGCAATTAAATTTACAGATAGTAGAAATTTTCGTGAGTGGCAAGTAGAAAACATCCTTTGGAACGCCGTTGAGTCTTGCCATTGCTGCAAAGGGTCTCCAGCTACGGAGGGTATTCTGCTGCGAAAGATCATTGGTTGCGAAGGACGAAGGATACGGGGAAACAATGAAGTAGTCTCCACACAGTGGGTGCTAGAGAGTAAAAGAAGACAATCCACCGTGCCTCGACGCTTTCATAAGGACGGGTGCGCATGCACAATTGAGTTACCGAGCTGGTCGGAGCTGAACAACTTAAAATCTCTAAGGAAAGACAGCATTCAGAGAGAAGAGTGCAAAATTTACAGGCAATGGACATTCCGAACAGCACATAGAAAATATGTTGGCGACACGCTTACCATATACATTTAAGCAGCGTACACCTTAGAACTACGTAAATCCAGGAGTATTTACAAAGAATTTCAAGGTAAGCCCCTCTGCAAATCTCAGCTGATTTCAGTACAAAGTTTTACAAACATTTATTAACCTAACAAAATTGAAAGTATTGCTATAAAGAAATGTGCACGGCGGTCCGCAAAAATAAACACAAAAAAATCCACAATCTGAAATTTCATTAGGCCAACATTTTTTCTAAATGCAAATGGGGATCATTTTTATGGGTTCAAAATCTCATTCTAAAAAGGCAGGTCCATTAAAAAAAAAAGAACTTAACTTTCGTTCGGTGTAGCCATGATGCACTATAGTACGTAGTCTAGTGCACCTTGGCTACACCGAATGGAGGTTTTAAATTTTTTTCAGTTTTTTTGAGGACCTACTTTATTGGAATGAGAACTAGAATTTGAATCCAAAAAAGTGGTCCGTATTTGCATTTTTTTTTACCAATAATTTGCTCCAAAGTATGAACTAAAATGTTAAAGAAACTCAAAATTGTTACTCAGGGTTCGCACGGCTTCACAAATGCTAAATTTAAGACTTTTTAAGCCTTTTTAAGACAGTACACTGAAATTTAAGGCCACATTTTAAATCGCATTGTAAAATCATAATTGTATTAGTCTATGCGATTTTTTAAAAGTCAATTTATAAATTAGTAACTGAAAACTTTAATATTTGAATAAATTAGGCTAGGAAAATTTATTCTTAAATGCTTCGTTGAAGGCTACGTAAATCACATGGTTTAATTAGGTGCTGTACCACGTTAGTGTTTCGTGTTCGTATTTGTGTTCGTGTTAATGTTAAAGTCAACCATCGTTAATTTTGAATTTTTTATATTACGGGGCAATTGGCTGGGGCATTTGAAAGATCATTGTCAACAAACAAGTTTATTAATTATAGCACGTACACAATGCCATTTTAATACAGTAACCACTTTGAAATCCAGACTTTTTAAGGCCAATCAACGACAATGCTGAAATCCCAGACTTTTTAAGGCCTTAAATTTAGTCCTTTAAAATCAAGACTTTTAAAGGAATTTATGACTTGTGTGAACCCTGTTACTGCCAACAGGGGAATGCATTAAAATTCCCAACTGAAAACTTAATAACTTACAAAAAGTTTCACAGTTGAAAGACAATCTTCCTTTAAGCTCATTTTTCTTCTGCCAACCAATTTAAGAAATTTGACACCACAGGGTGATAACCTCATTAGATTGTGACCACAGCAATTGTGTTAGGCCGTACTTCAATCTACTTGCATTGCAACGCCAAAATCTACATTAAAAAAAAATCCTAATGTGTAAGGCTATTAATGTTAATTTGGACCCATACCTGCTTTGTTTCCATTCTTGCCGCACGTCTTTCAGCTTGCTGTTGCGCATGTTTTCTACAGAAAACACAAATATCCGTGCGTACTGGTCCACACATTTTCTAATCTGAAAATTAAACTCCAGTTTGTCAATAAAAGATACCAAGCAATCAGAAATAACTTGCACCCACAAGATACCAAATTTATAATATGCAATAAAAACATCTAAGATGTAGTAGGCTACAAAAATTTTCCCTTTAATGAAAAGTGTAATTTTAGCAGCCATCTTTGTAAGCAAGATGTACCAATTTGTTAATAAACAATAAAAAAAAAATGTAAGTACCCCTGAACGTATTAGGTTATACCGAAGATTGTGTGTGTTAATAAACTAACTATATCTGAATTAACCACACTATGGTATAATGCACTTGGATTTTGTCTGCTCAGTTTAGCAGCTATAATTATTTTACCACCCACTTAGGTTTTTGTTATAAGAAATGTACAAACGTAGCGTAAAGAAATAACACAATTTTATTTCGGCAGCAGCCATTTTTCGAAACAACATAGTACAATGTACAGATTTTCTAGGTAAAGCATAACAATCAAGGCCACAAGTGAGGCTGGATAAAGCGTTACATAGGTTCAGCAATTTATCGTAGCGAGGACGACCAGTAGGTTCTACATTAAAATGAGGAATAAACCACGTTCTTAAAAAATTATGTTCGTAATGTCCGCCTTAGTAGACTTGTTATTGCTTGAATAGCTGAGAGTACAGGGTGGGCCACAAAAAACTGACGACTCAACATTTTCTAGTTAGCACCCCCCAGAACCAGGAGAGTACAGAAACCAAATCTAATGAAACTGAAAGATTTCTGTCCTCTCCTTGTTCGGAGGGGTGCTAACTAGAAAAGTTGGACTTAAAAAATGTTGCAGTGCATGCTGAGGCAGGTCAGATCTTGTATCTTCGAACGCATACCATGAATATTGCGCATGACCCATGATGCAGTAATTCTAACTTCAGGCAGCAACACCTAAAATTTTCCTCTTTAAAAGTATAACGCTCGGTCATGGACTTGTAAAGGTATGCCACTCCCAGTTCTTTACATAGAAACTTGTACACATTATCGAGAACAGGGAAGCCATCGACATCAAGACGAAATGATAAACGATAACACCTATCCAAATAAAATGTATATGCGTAGGGCGACTACTAGACACTTTGTATCTTTAGGTAGTTTGGCCGTTCGTTTTCAGGCATGGGAGGATAAATAACGAGACAGAAAAGGTTGAAACTTTTTTGATCGGGAGACTTCGGTCGCCTGGCAACATAAAAGTCACTGCTAGTCACAGCTAAGCTTACCGTTTTCTTGTTGAAAAACTATGTGAATAATGTTGACATTTGCTTATAGTCCAGTCAAATTAGCCTATTTTTTGGCGTTTGCGGGAACAAATTCCCATTAAGCTGAAAATTGACACTCAACCCCTATATGTCATAATAACCAACATACTGAAACTCCCCAACATTCCGAGTTGAGTTTTCGCCGCCATCTTGGAAAAATGGCCAAAATTTACGGTTTAGAGTTTTCGTCCATTATCTCGTCTCCGGTTGACTTTACGGCAATAATGCATAAGACCAAAGTTGTAGAGCATAAAATTTTCGACAAAAATCATGTCTGGTGAAAATTTCTAAATACCTATAGTTTTATGGGAAATTAAATGGTTTAAATTGGTTTAATTGTACACAGCTCTACTTTCATGTTAGCGTTTTTTTCTCAGCACTGTTTTAAATTGTACACAGCGGCGTAAGGATCAGGTTTACGTCAATATATGCCGGAATAGGAATTGAAGATAAATAAAGCTAACGAATGCCGCAAACCGCGTGCATTTATCTTAAATAGTTGGCAAGTTATCACGATTTCTGTAATTCGTTGCATATACGATTACACTTTTTTAACAATAGACCAAAAGTATGTGTTGTTGTATGTGTTGTTGCGTGAGAGCCTAAAAATTATAATAAGTTTATTGTTGTAAGAGGTATAGTTATCATTCTTGATTTACACTCTTACATGTTACATAATGGCGTATTATTGTACCAATGTTTTAAAACTAATACACGTATTAAAATTTGTTTGGTTAGTAAATGGTAAGCTACCTTTTAGTTTGGCATATCATTTAGTCTAGTCAATCTTGGGTTTAACCCTAAAAAAAAACACCCCTCCCCCTTAAAAAAATGTAACAAAAGCAATACTTTGCTGTTAGTCTAAAAAAATATGTTTTATAAAATACAACCAAAATCTACGTAAATCTAGCCGCGAAAACATCCAATGGGGGGAAATGCTTCCCCGAAAACAGTTTTTCGCCTGTAAATCCTTAATCGTCACAAAATCGAAAGGATAATGTTAAAACAAAACCGTTCATCACACAATTATGGACAGTAAAGGTCATATACATCTTTTGTGTAAACGCCGCAACCATTGAACCCCAAGAACGTGTTAAGTGTAACACCCTTAATACTAGAGAGATCCTTTTCGGTTTCAAAGTGCTCTTGCGAGCTCTCTGTTAGCCCAAATGTGACATGCTTATAATATTCTGAAAGGTGGGGATCTTCTTTCCATGAAACCTAATTAAAATTGTTTAGGTTAGAAAGGGAACTTTTTACGCCTGCTCAAAGGTGAAGTGTTACCAGCGTATAGTGGCAAAAGCATGGTGATTTTCGATTTCAAAGTGCTCTTACAATCTCTCTATTAACCCAAACTAGACATTCTTCGGATTTTTTGAAAGGTCGGGATCTCTTCTTTCCATCAATTCTATACAAAATGGTCAAGCTTAAATAGGGACCCGTTTAACTGTGAAGTGATAATGGCAAATCAGCGAAAGCATATGGTGATTTTCGATTTCAGTGGGCTGCTGCGAGTGCTCTTAACAATCCGAAGTGGACATGCTTAGGATTTTCTGAAAGGTAGGGATCTCTTCTTTCCATCAATCCTAACTAAATTGCTTAATAATAATAATAAAGGTTTTACCCGCTAATGGGTAAGGTAACGGTAGGGTAAACCACTTACACCGCCCCCATGAACCAAGCATTAATACGCTCGTCGTAGGAATTTGGAGAGGTCGACCCCACACACTGCACGTTTGAAGGCGTCAACCGTCGTCGCATAATACGACCGCAGATGGAAGTGAATTCCAGCAATCCACAATCCTGTTGGAGAAAAAAAACTTTCTACAGTCTGTCTTAAAGGTTTGTTTTTGAATTTTAAGATTATATCTGCGAGTTCGGTTATTAAGATTGACAAAAAAAAAACAAGAAAACCGGAAGCTGGTCATGGATAATTTGATAGGTCAAAGCGAGATCGGCCTTGAGTCTACGTAATTTTAAAGGTTCCAGGCCCGCACAACAAAGTCTTTCACCTGCCGTTAGCGTGCGTAGTTCAGGTATGGAGCGAGTAAAAGTCCGCTGGACTGACTCTTAACAAATCAATGTCTTTTAACAGGCGTGGCGACCACACAGGGCTCGCATACTCAAGTATTGGTCGTACACATTCCTTGAATGCCCAAACCCTTGTCTTTAAATTGGTTTTGCCGAAACACCTATTGACAATGAACAAGCGTCGAAAAGCATCAGTAGAAATCTTAGAACAATGTTTTGAGAATTTCAGGTCTGAATTGAAGAGAATGCCCAAGTCAGTGATCGAGAGCTTATTCTCAATAGAGGTAGCATTAATATGGTAGTCAGGCGAATCCCTAGTGTTTCCAAATTGGGTCGAAATGCATTTAGACAGGGATTGAGGTAGTTGCCAGTCCAGGGACCACTTGGACACCATGTTGATTACATCTACGAGTTTGTATCGGTCGGCTGCAGAAATTATTTCAGTGCCAGACCTTAAATCGTCAGCATATTTCGATGTAAGGACCTCAGAGGAGGTGCTATATGGGAGCAAATCCCCAATATACAGGACAAACAGGAGCGGACCCAAAACAGAGACCTGAGGGACACCACTGGTGATAGGTAGCCAATCAGAATAGATAGATTCGACCTTGACACGTTGTTGGCGGTTGCGGAGAAAAGCAGCAATCAAATTCAGCAAAACCGCCCTCGAGACCCAGGGTGTCTCAGCTTAAAAAGCAGTTTGGAGTGCACAAGAGTCAAAGGCACACTGGAAGTCGAAGCATATTACTTCAGATGAGATGCCGCAGTCCAGGGCAGAGGTCCATCTATCAGAAGCTAGCAATAGCTGCATAGTGGTTGATTTATTGGGCAAAAAGCCAAATTGGTTGGAGTCTAAAAGATCAAAGTAAGCGCAATGCTCGATAATATGGTTTCTTAAGATGGTCTCCATAATTTTGCAGATGACAGACGTTAGGGCAATAGGCCTGTAGTTTGAGGGAAGAGAGGCGTTGCCCTTCTTAAAAATTGGAACAATATTTGCCTTAGACCAGGAGGAAGGAATATCGCCCAGATTAAACGAGGTTGAAAAAATAATTGAAAGTGCTGGAGCGATTTCAGAGCCAAGTTCCTTGTAGAAGACGGAGGAGTAACCGTCAGGATCGACAGACTTGCTTGTTTTCAATTTCTGCAAGATTGCAACGATATCCGAGGTGCAGAAACTTACATTGTTGTTATTAAAGAATCAGGTCGATTTAATGCCATGATATTCTGGCAAAATTAAGTTGTCGTGTATCCCAAATTGCGTAAAATTTAAGCAACATATCTTAGCTTAGAGAAGGACCGTCCTATGCCCGTTTAAAGGTAAAGTGTTAATGGCATAGAAGCAAAAGCGTATTGATTTTCTATTTCAACCTGCTCGTACGATCTCTTTATTAATCCGAAGTGGACATGCTTCTGATTTTCTGAAAGGTGGGAATCCCTTCTTTCCATCAATCTTAACTAAAATTGTTTAGCTTAGATAGGGACCGTCCTAGGCCTGTTTAAAGGTGAAAGCATGAGGTGATTTTCGCTCCTTTGGCATTACCGCTTCATCTTCGCCGCAGTAGATGACAGTTCCTATCTAACCTAAACAATTTTAGTTAGGATTGATGAAAAAAGATTCACTGTATTGTCCACTTCGGGTTAATAGAGATGTTATAAGAGCAGTTTGAAATAGAAAATCACTATTCACTTTTGCCACTACGCCACTAACACTTCACTTTCAAACGAGCGTAAAACGGTCCCTATCTAAGCTAAACAAGTTTAACTAGGATCGATGGAAAGAAGAGATCCCCACCTTCCAGAAAATCCTAAGCATGTCCACTTTGGGTTAAATAAGAGTGATCGTAAGAGCAGTTTGAAATTGAAAATCACTCTATACGCTTTGGCCACTACGCTACTAACACTTTACCTTTAAGCGGGCGTAAATCGGTCCCTATCTAATTTAAACAAGCTTAGTTAAGATTGATGGAAAGAAAAGAGATCCATAACCTTCAGAAAATCCTAAGCATGTCCACTTCGGGATGTTAGCACGCTCGCAGTAGCCCTCTGAAATAGAAAATCACCACATGCTTTTGCTGCTATGCCATTATCACTTCACAGTTTAACTGGTGTCGGACGGTACCTATTTAAGTTTGACCATTTTGGTTGGGATTGATGGAAAGAGGAGATCCCGACCTTTCAAAAAATCTGAAGCATGTCCAGTTTGGTTTATTACAGAGATCGAAAGAGCACTTTGAAATCGAAAATCGCCATATGGTTTTGCCACTGTGCCGGTAACACTTCACCTTTTAACAGGCGTAAAACGGTCCCTGTCTAAGTTAATTAGGATTGATGGAAAGGAGAGATCCCCACCTTTCAGAATATTATAATAAGCATGTTCATTTTGGCTAACAGAGAGCTCACAAGAGCACTTTGAAACCAAAAAGGAGCACTCTAGTGCCGGTTAAGTAGTCACAGCCAAAAAACAGTTTTCGGGGAACCATTTCACCCCCTTCAGCAATGTTTTCATGGCTAGATTTTCGTTGATTTTGGATACATTTTATAAAACATATTTTTTAGACTAACTGCGAAGGTATTGCTTTTGTTACAATTTTTTACAGGTCAAACTATGTCAAACTTAAAGGTAACTTACCAAATTTACTAACCAAACAAATTTCAAATTTTAATACATGAATTAGTTTTAAAACATTGGTACAACAATAACCCATTACGTAACAATAAAAACAATAATATGAGAGTGGAAATCAAGAATGAAAACTATACCTCGTACAACAATAAACCTGTTATAATTTTTAGGCTCTCACGCAACAACGCTGCGATTGTTTATAAAGACCTTTGGCCTAATGTTAAAAATTTGTAATTGTATATGCAACAAATAACAGAAATCGTGATAACTTGCCATCTATTTAAGATAAACAGCATGCGGTTTGCGGCATTCGTTAGCTTTATTTATCTTCAATTCTTATTCCGGCACATATTGACGTAAACCCGATCCTTACACCGCTGTGTACAATTAAAATCGTGAAGACAGAAAAACCGCTAACATGAGAGTAGAGCTGTACGCAATTAAACCATTAATTTCTCGTAAAACTATAGGCTTTGGAAATTTTCACCAGATATGATTTTTATCCGAAATTTTATGCTCTACAATTTTGGTCATATGCATTTTTGCCGTAAAGTCAACCCGAGACGAGATAATGGACGAAAACCCTAAACCGGAATTTACTTTTGGCTATTTTTCCAAGATGGCGGCGAAATCTCAACTCGGAATGTTGGGGAGTTTTAGTATGACCTATAGGGGTTATGTACCAATTTTCAGCTTAATGGGAATTTGTTCCCACAAAAAAGCTAACTTGACTGGACTATTAGTTACTGGCTACCAATAGCTAACGCCATTTTTGTTTCACGAAAATAAATTCTTCCATGCTGTGAATAAAGCTGGTTCTTAGCTCATTTTACAGGTATTGCTCTGGAGATGTGCCCTTTTCATAAGACCTTTTCTAATTAAATAAGCGGTTCAGGGGTTAGGGACCTCTAGACAAAGAAATTGATTGTTTTACATGGTTTTAAACATTGTTATTATGCCACAATGCCTGCTACAAGACTATACAGAAGAAAAAGGGTTTTGGTTTGTATATAGGTAGATTTGTTGTATATAGGTAGTATAGTTTGTACAAGTAGCTCCTTCAGCAATGTTTCAAAACAATGCCAATCAGCAAACGGCAGTAAACTAAACATTAAATAAACCTGTTTAAACCAATCATAGTAAGAGTCGATTTGTTTTCTCTTGCGAATACAGCGATCGATATGGCTACTAATTGTCTAAATCCAGTGAATGATATCTTGGCCACGGCTACACTACATGTATGCAACCCGTAAAACCAGTGGCTACTTGTGTTTCCAGTTTTTATCAGCGGCGATGGCGTGGCATGGCATGGCAGCGCACAGTCATTTAAAGATAACCCCACTATGATTCTTCCATCAGTTTCATTTTTAACACTGGAAGTTTAATTAGAACAATAGTGAATTGAACCAACATTAAAATATTCCGATGGCGACATTGCCACACAGTACGACTGGTATGTAGGAAATAACTACATAAAAAAGTTATAGCCGAAAATAAGTTTTAAGAATTTTCTGCTCTCCCCCCCCCCACCAAAAAAAAACAACAAATAACATGCAGTAGAAGTTGCTTTAAATATTTCTCCTCCCCCCCCTCCAAAAAAAAACTACTAAAGTTATAAAGTACTAAGTCATAAAGGCATTTCGCATGCTTTGTTTAGGGATGTGCCGATTATCGGATTCATATCGGTATTGCCAGTAATCTGAGGCAATTCCGATATATCAGTACCGACGATGTGCACCTCCGATGTGCCGATATACCGCATTGGATCACGTATAAGCCGCACTTTTTTTTTTATGTATACGAAAACGACGATAACTTCGCTAAATATTGGCCGATTTTGACGTTCAAACACACCATTTTAACCTTTTTTTCGCTAGCTTTCCAATGGTGCAAACCAGAAGTCATTAGCTCCACCCGATCTGAAGTTATATATAAAAAAAAACCATTTAACATACATTTTTCAACAATGTGGCTTGCAAATAGATAAGGAAAACTGCTGCTTGCTGGTATTTTAGATATCATAAAGTGCTCGACTGTTGATTAATTAATATCAACATTTTCACATCTTTACAATTGTGCAGAAAATGTTTGGCTGCATGTGCCTTTTTTGTGGGGTAAGGTCTGGGGAAAATGGCTGCAGGGAAAAAAGCGATGTACCACAATTTTTTTTATTTTCTTTTAATATTTTTATGAGGTTACATCAAATACAAGTTTTTTTCTTGGAGTACATCGGCAGCAGAAACTGTATCACACTTTCATTTTTTGCAACATAATCATTATTTAGTGTATGTCGGCAGTCAATATCGGCATTCCGTTTTAATAGTAATCGGTATCGGTACATCGGCACATCCCTAGCTTTGTTATCCAGTTATTTCGTACGTATCAGTGGGGCCACATGCCTACGTCAAAGATCTAGAATAATTTGAGCAAGAACACTCTATATGTATACTAGTGGACAGCCATTGGTCGGTTGGCATTAATGTATGCCGCTGACGATGGCTACATAGTTACCAGCCATTGGACGGTGGATGGGTGGCGTCAGTCGACTGAAGAAAAAATAACGACCTCCATGAGTTTGCTGCGAACGAAAATCTTTGACTCTTTCTAGTGGAGGATTTCCCCTAAGGATTCAACCCATTTAGGAACTAGACCTAGAAATGTGCCATAGAATCAGTGTGCAAAATTTGACAGAAATCCAATAATTTGTTAGAATGTTATACCGCGAACATGCAGACAGACAAACACACAAACCGTTCGCATAAGAGTCTAAATCGACTCTTAATAAATCTGTGCGTGTGCAAGGAGATACTGCAGTACTAATAAGACATACTAACCATATGAAAAAACGTGACTGCTGTCCTCAAAATGGAACGAAAGCCCAACAAAAAAAAAAAAGTAATGGACCAGAAAACTAGATTGGTGTTTCCATCTCATAATTGCTAAGAAAAAAATGGATTTCATCAATTTGGCCCAAAAAGACCTGTTACCTACTCCAAAACCAAACTTAAGAATTTCCACCACGCTTTTTGGCCGTGTAAAGTCATGATATCAAACACCAAGCTCTTTCGCCAAGGTAATCCCACTGACTAAAACTTCAAAGGTTAAATGAAATGATTGAAAATTGCGCAATAAGCAATTTTCATATATTTCATTCAACCTTCGAACTATTACTCTGCGGGATTAGCTTGGCATTTGATATCACGACTTCACACAGCCGAAAAGCTTCGCGGGAACCCTTAACAAGCTTTGTTTTGAGGAAGTTCAATGATACATCAGGAACGGTAAATAATTTATCTCTACTACTGCCTACAAAACAAAAAACCAAAAAAAAAAAAAAACCCTGTGTAGCTGTAAGGTTTAAAACAAAAGTGGTCACCTAAGGCACAGAGCCCAACAAATTATTCCACTCGGTAACAGTCAACAAACGCCTTTGCTGGGTAAAGTTTTCTGTAGGAACTGTGAAAAGTAGGTAACAAAGGCACCGTTTACGTTCTCTTCTATTTTACTCCAAATCTGACCATACTCTTCGCCATTATTCTGACGAGTTTGTACGGCAAATTCAACCCAGTTGACGCTTTGTTGGGAAGTACGGCATTCCATTCATCGACCGTTAAAAATAATCCTTTATGATTAACATGCTTTTTGCTTATCATGATACCATGTGCCATCTTGGAATTAACTGGGTAAATTTTTAACACCAGTCCAACATACACAACACGTTGAAATTTGAGCAGATAAATGACACGCAAACGGCTAGATTGTTCATGACTGATACATCTACAAAATCCCAAGTATTACCATCACTCGTTGCACTGACCTATTCATATAAAAGACACTACAGCTCTGGCCTAGAGTGAACCCTAGGTTCAGGCTAAGGGGTGTTGACGGTTGAATCCTCGTTCCGGTAAAGTAGCAGGCCATCAGGGTGTGTGGCGTTAACAACAGAGTTCTGTCAGGTCATTACTGGTCGCCGTAACTGACCTTAGATCCTGGCTTTCCTCGTCCAACATTGCAACAGTCACCTGAAGTGGTAATAAACTGTCACCGTTTAGCGAGATGACGGGAGAATGAAGCACCTGTGTTGACAGTTCAGAGTGCTTATCATCCGTTAGTGGGGTATAATCTGTATCAGCCACCATCATTTCTTTGCTATGAACACACAGCTTTTCAGGAGCTATGGTATGAAACAGTTGGACCATTTCACTGGATTGGATCCAACATTAGATTCACTACTACTAGTCATGGTTTTCTACAGGGCGACAAAAAAGGAGCTGTGTGTCAATGTCAGCTCCGCCCACCTTTTTATAAGCATGTATTACGAGAGAACCGAATTTGTTCTCAACGGCCAGTAAGTATGTCGAGGCATCTCACTGGTCAAATTGAGAGATCAGGCTGATTATGCTGACGTCTGGGTGAAGCGTCATACCTGCGGTGATGGGGCAAAGGGATGCAAGTTCAGACGTGCATGCCATGACGTCATCAGCCGACATCAGTATCTAGGTCAGAAGCCTCCATTGGTCAACCTAACGGGTCAGCTGATTATGCTGACGACGGCTGATTCCTCACCTAAGTAGTAGGGCGGCTTGGGGGCCAAAATTGATGGAATTGTTCACTTCTGTAAAAAGCAGCAGGATGGTGTGAATTTAAACTATTTTAAACAATTTCGAATAGAATTGATGGAAAGAATAGATCCCCACCTTTCAGAATATTCTAATCATTTCCATTTTGGGCTAGCAAGAGCACTTTGAAAACAAGATTCACCATACGCTTTCGCCGTTATGCCATTACCACTTCATCTTCATATGGTTGTTGAACGGTTCCTACCTAAGCTAAACAATTTCAGTTAAGGTTGATGGAAAGAATAGATCCCTAGCTTTCAGAAAAGCCTAAGCATGTCCTCCGTAGCAGAATCTACGCGACACGCTACGATACATCGCGGACAGTTGAAGGCCGCCGTGGACAAATTTTGACCTATTTCTACAGTTTTGTCAATTTTTGACCGATTTTGACACTCCAGTACACCATTTTTATCGTTTCGATGAGACCTTTCCATTGAAAGAGTAGCCAGATCAATAGGATAAAGCACTGAAAAGTTATTCAATAAAAACTAATAAACATGTGGATACCCATATATGATAAAAACAGATTAGCTGCAGACAATTTTTTTTTCTGACAATTGGTGTCGCAGACAGTTGCAGAAAGTTCTACTTCTGGGAGCATGTCCATTTCGGGTTATTAGAAAACTCGGAAGAGCACTTTGAAACCGAAGGTCACCATAACAACCAACCGTACAATGGAGCACTCATGTAAATTAAGGGGGGTAAACTTGAAATAAGATTTTGGGGTTCAATGGTTGCGTTTACCTAAAATATATATATATCACCTTCTTGTCCAGAATTGTGTGCTGAACGTTTTTGCTTCCCATTCTGCTTTTGATTTGTTGGTGGTTGAGGAGTTACAATCAAAACACCGTATTTTGGGGGATAAATCACCTCCCTTCTCCTGGGGGTAGGAGGGGGGGGTTGAATTTGCTATCATTGCTGTCTTTTTCCAGTTACCCTTCATTTGCATCTTTAAGAAATTTCACGCTTTTCACAGAAAGTGAACAATTCAACCCTCTGGCCGCCCTACTACTGTGATATTGGGGCAAAGCGATGATAGTTCAGGCATGCATGCCATGATTCAGCGGCATGAAAGTCAACTAACACAATCGAAAGCGTGGAGATTTAAGATGGCTGCCTAGATCACCGATTTCAGTATTTCATACATCTTGGCCAACATCTCGCTTTAAACAAGTTTGGGACCAGCTACAAGCTGCCTGAATAAAACTTCATAGTAGCCAAAACAAAACTCAACACCATAGATTTATTTATTTAGCTGTAATGTGTGATGACAGATGCATTAGTTGTATACCGTTTGAGTGTACATGGAGGGGTGATGAGAAGTGATACACTGGCAGCATTTGAAGGAGTAATTTGTCTATTTATTTATTTTTAAAATCCGACTGTCACAAGGTCACGGACAATTTTAGTGTTTTGTCTGGAGATCTTGCTCCCTAGCTTCTCAACCCAAACGGACGGCTTTAAATAGACGACTTGGAAAAAGTGAAACCAGTTTTAAATTATTTGAATTGTCTATTGGGATACGTGGGCTTTGCTTCAAGACAACCCTGACATGTTTCAACCTGCCAGGCGAGAACATGGCCGCCCGAATAGCATGTAGATGTGAATAGCAATAGGATGCGACATCAACCAAAATGGCCTATTCCAGGTAGTCCCGTAGCAAATTTAAATTTAGTCCAGCAGCTCTGATGACGTCAAAGCTCTACTAATTGACCTACTTCCACAACGAGTTCCATAACCAACTATCCCGGTAGTCCAGTGACTAATGTACTACTAATGTACTAATGTCACTGTCTCCCACCCCAGCGTCCCAGGTTCAAGACCTAGTACAGCCAAGTGAAAGAAATATATTTTCTATACGTCCAATAAAAAATTCACAGAAAATGCCAAATGAGAACTGAAGGCAAACTGAAGCGAGGCAGCCAAGATTCAAGATGGCCACCGCGTGATTCAAGATGACCGACGAGAGAACACGAGATTCAAGATGGCCATGAGATTCTGTTACTAAAGAAATGGATGATTAGTTTCACTCCAAGATCCAATTTTAATTCATTCCTTACTGCACACAATATTAAGCGCCAGTCAACAAGGTTTAACTTATACCGTCACCGAACCTATAAGAACCGAAGGCTTGACTGTTAAGCTGAAGCCTGAACCCCCCAAATACCAATTGGGAATCTATTGCTCCAGTGGCCATTTATACGTGCTGAAACAATAGACTCCGCCAAACAATTACCTCATATAACGAACCGTGTGCGCAAAGCGGTTCCAACTGGCATGAAAGGGTGGCCTCGCTGAGCCAATAACTGTGTTGACAGCTGTTGGATGGGCACATAGCAGCTCACGTAATGGCAAGATGCACCAGTAACAGCCGTTACATCTCCCCTCCCCTAAGATTTTGCTTAGGTAAAGGAAGACCTACTTTGCATAATACTCAAATCCTTTTACCATGCTGCAATGTTAAAAATTATCTTTGAATAAATTCATTCACATTAATCCTAAAACCTATAGTTTCACCATTTTTAATTGTGCATATCAACCTCCATCTGCACCCTTAGAGTGGCACAGGTAATAAACCTACCGGTTAGAAGAAAAGTTTTAAAACTACCACATTTTAAAATTCTGCTGCAACTTTAATTTTCCGAAGGAAAAAGATCCTTAAAAAAAAAAGAGCACCTTAAACTACTGCTCCCCAGAATGAATGTCTGTACACACAATCACTTGTCTCCTCACCCGTTGACTGGTCAATGTCCTTACTTCCACTGTCCTCTGACACATCCATCAGTAGGACATCGTCTTGCTCCTCCTTAGCAGTCTCTGGAGCTGGTTCATCCATGATCGAAGATTATAACTTCATTAAAGCTAGCTGATGCTGATGGTTTTCAAGTGAAGATCCCAGAAGTGGAGGCCTCAGCATCAGTTGTGCTCTTCTTGGGAGCTGGGACATAAATAATTAGGAAGTAGCTCTAATCCCCATGGGTTTTCTATCGGTGTTGGAAAGTCATTTGTGAAGATTGGTTTTTATCAAACTGCAATCGAGTGACCTGGTTTACTTAATTGCAGCTGGTACTCATCCAATTTCTCCCTGCAGAATAAAGTGGCTCTCGTAGTTGTAGTAGTACACAAGTAAAGAGCAGTACAGACAGTGCCTTTTTCTAAAATGGGCGCTGCAGTTTGAAGCATGTGGCCCTGAACTGGCGCATAAATGCAAAATTATTGTTGTAACCATTGTTTGTACTGTCATCCAACAGTCTATTACAACATGCTTTAGTGTTATATGCACATCTCAGAATCCAGTGTTGCTACATAGATGCGGCACATAAAAACAACATACCCCACTAAGAGACAGAGAGTCTTTCATTGCAAGAAGAGTTGGGGAAACAATTCAGATCGTGAGCACAGGGTCCACTGAAGTAGGGAAAGTAGTAATTATTTTTAAGAAGTATGTTTTAGTAATGTGCCAAGTTTGCTGGTTAATCTAGCCACATGCTAGTGTGGTGTCGCCAAGTAGACGATTGGACAAGCAAATCAAACTAAAAATTCCAGCTTCATTGCTTAAGTAACATTAATCTCGGGAGGAACAAATGAAGGGATATGCGCTGATTGAATGATTGAGGCAAACGAAAATCAGCGTTTGTTAGCCAGTGTGCTCAAAAATGGGATTGAACAAACTTAAGCATATGAAGCATGAACACACAATAAACCAAACCAAGACAATCACGGCTAATTGTGCAATGGTAAATATTATGAATGAGGACATTTTTAGACATAACATTCCTCCAGAAAAATAGGTAGAGGTAACAGTAAGACTGACCTTTTGTACATTCATAGTCCTATGAAAGTTGTGATATCCACCCAAATCTGGTATAAAAGAAACCGCCATTTTTTATAAGGGGCAGCCTTTGAAAGTAGTGATATCATTCAACCAGAGAAAGGCCACCAAGGTTAATCCTATTAGCCAAGTTAATCGTACCGAATAATACTTAGGACATTAAATGAAAACTTGTAGATTGACACTAAGAGTAGCAATGTTCTAGTTTTCATTTAACTTTCGAAATCTTAGTTGGTGTGATTACCTTGGCGTCCAACCTTCACAAATGTCGGTCGCCACTCGCCAATGGCGAGTAAAGTTCAGCATTTGGCAATTTGGTTGTTAGAGCTACTCGCCAAATGGCAACTGATTAACAAACCCAAAATTGTCATATCTCAGTAACAGTGTTAGCTAAAAACAAGCAGTTTGCGGCATTGTGTGCAGCATTAAAAGGGCTCTCCAACCAAGTGTACAATATTGTTTCTAGCCACTTCAGCTAATTGGGGAGTTTGATTGATGCAAACAATATTTCATCACCAAGTAGCAGCAAAACTTATCATTTCTTCTATACGGCGAGAGCATTTTAACGTCTACTGGCCAAAGCCATACAATTCACATTCGTGACGTGAAGGTTGTTGGCGGCCCCTTTCCCTGGTTGAAAGATACCACTACTTTCAAAGGCAAACCCTTTTTGGAAACTTGGCAGCTTCTCTTATACCAGTTTTGGTTTTGGGTGGATTCTAATAAAATTGCGCCTGCAACATCAAAAAAAAAGACTAAAATACCTGAGCCTGCACCTGGTAAAGTTTAGTTTTTGTTTGCCTATACGAAAATATACATTAGAAAACAAAAACGAGCCCGATTGATGTTTAAGCTAAGGTTTAACTGATCCGAACTCAAAACAGCAAAGTAACACAAATAAACTTTCCTGTAAGGTTTCACATACTGCACTGTTCCTGTACTGTTTAGTCCACGTGAAACCTTACTGCTGTATTCAGATGTTTTTTATAGTTTTTACTTTAGAACACGATATGTCTGATTGGTTCATTCTACTTGTATAGGTGCAGATTCACAGTTTTCTCAACTCGCCATTGGCCGGTAGAGCAAAAATTGTTAGTCGCCAACTAAGAATCTTTATCGCCAAATAAAAAAAAAACTGTGTTTCTAGATAGTGGAAGGCAGTAAACAATTAAAAAAAAAAACTCATTTAATCTACAAGCGGTGATATATGTATTTGTCAAAGCATAAGTTTAATATAAATTGAGGTATTTTCCCTGGCCTTGTAGGAACACAGGTTTCGAAAACTTGTTTGAAAATAAAGAAATCCTCTCTACATGTAACATTTGTTCTCTTAACTTCTAAAACGAAGAGCTATAGCTTGGGATTAAGTCCACCGGAAAGCTGACAAAAAACCCTCATAAAATTTACCAACAAGAACTAAAAATACGTCTAGTTCGTTTCAGCACTATTTATCAACCACCAATCCACCAGCCGAATTGGCTACTGGACAAATATTTTAGTCGCCAACCTGCCTAATTTAATCGCCAACTGGCTAGTGGCCGGTGGATTTCTGCACCCATATCTACTTGGCGAAAGGACATCGCTTAAAAAATCGTAAAAACCACACTTTTAGTGTGCTTAGGAGAGACCTACAGATTAACTAATTCAGGGTTCGTGCGACTCTTGAAATCCTGGAAATATCGTTGAAAATAAAAAATCAGTCCTGAAGTCTTGAATATGAAATCTTAAAAACTGGTGTATGTATCAATAGGATGAAAGGAAAGGAGACGACCGGACTCGAAAAATGATCAAGGATGAAAAATTTAGCCCCGAAAGTCGGCGAATGTGTAGCCTATATTATTCTTTGACAACAACAATTTTGAAAATTGGGATATGGTTTTGATTTTATTTACGTGGCTAACGGTTGAATACAGCAGTAAGGTTTCACGTGGACTAAACAGTAGAGGAACAGTGCAGTATGTGAAACCTTAGAGGAAAGTTTATTTGTGTTACTTTGCTGTTTTGAGTTCGGATCAGTTAAACCTTACCTTAAACATCCCACAAACTTGTTTTTGTTTTCTAATTCGTGGTACTTTGACATACCAAGCTGGTTGTCTGCACTCGTTGCAAATGCACTGATTTAGCTCGCTTTGCTCGTTCATTCAGTACAAGTCTTTCTTTTGGAAATTGGTTTGTCCGCAGCTATCTATCAGTGGCTTGTCCGTATTTGTAATACAGGACGGCAAGCCGAATGGGCAACGGACACTTTAGCTGTAACACGGGAGAATGAAGTGAAATCATATAAATCGATTCGTAATAAGGATAATGCTTCCTCTTCATACGCGGGTAAATTGTTGGCTCACCAGCATTGTTAGCATTTGCTTAGGCTTTCCGTCTGGCATTTGCTGATTGGCACTGTTGCATAAAAACAATGTATAACAATAAAATGGATCGTTCAGGGCCCCGTAACTCCAGAATGGGACAACCAATTGAAATTACTATTTCCATAAAGGGCACATCGTAAAAGTTTATAGAGTAGGCCTTGTAGGATCGTTAAATGCCGCATGGTGCTAGATGTGGAATCTAATGTACATATATGCATATTTACAATGTTCGAAATGTAGGCCAGAAGACTGCTTCAGGCAAGGCCCGGAACCCTAGGGCCAGGCCCTTGGCTTTCCGGCAGCAAGACTCACAGGGTAGAATACGAGTCGAGATAGTAGAATGTCGAGTAAGGCCGTAGAATACGGGAACGAAGTCGGTGGTATCGTCGTACTGCCAGACAGAGTAAGTTCACAATTTCTGGCAGTCCGACAATGCTACTGCCGCTGACCAAGCCGTGATAAAAGGACAAGAGTTGCTGGAGGAAGTGTGTTCTACTATGTCCTGACTGGTAGGAATAGGTGGCGTGAAGCTGAGTGCCGCCGTAGCAGAGGGATCTTTACAAGGGGACGGCAACGGAGAGGAAGCTTCCTGATACAGGTTCAACAGGCTTGGGTGTAGAAGGTGGGGAAAAGGACGGACGTGGCTTGGGAGACTTCAATCGTAAGCTCGCCACGAGGGTGACGTTGGCAGAGGCGACAACCAAGGCAATTTATGGCGTAGTAGGGCGTGATTAATGCGGAGGACATGATGTTATTCTTGTAAATGTTCTTAAGAATCCAAGAGTGACACATTTTCGGCTTGTAGTCTGAGGTTGTCATCGTGGACAGAAGATAGGGAAGCCAACTCGGTTTGAAGGGCCTGAGAGGTGACACGTTCCGCCCGCAATGTTTCAAGTTCCTGAGCGAAGCTCTTTGCTACTGAAAGAACGAACTTTATGTTTGCATCAAAGTGCTCTAATAATCACAACGAGCGGAATGTGATAACCCATCGGACGTGTAGCGGCTCTGGATGATACACAATCTGAGGGCCGGAGAGATTAGTCGGAAGCAGGAACGGTGTGCGCAGTACGTACGAGCCCGGAAGGGAAGTCAACTTTTCCTAGGGATTACGGGGCTTCAGCAACGGGGAAACTGCTATGTAAAACAAGGTAATGTACATTTTCGTGGCAAAAAAATAAATAAGGATTCACGTACAAATAATATTAATATTTTTTGGGACCATGCTACTGACGAATTGCCAATGTGTTCAGAGCGTTATTACAAAATGTGAAACTATAGCTTGAACATTAATGACAATTTGTCATTTTCTTGCCATAATCTGGTTGCCTGCAAAAGTTCACATAGTTATACGAGTTAGTAAACGAACTTGGAGGGAGATGGCAAAACCAATGATTTTCTAGAATGAACAGCGATGAGTTGTCAGTTTAAAAGGGAGAATATCTCCTTGTCAGCCCATTGCAGGAATACACCATGAAATACTGACCAATGCCGTTACAGTGGGATTTATCTTCAGACATGACAAAAAACAAAAACAAATTTACCACAACCGGAAACACAAATGCAGATACAATTGTTTTAGATAGTTGTGTCACAAATTTAATTTTGTATCGCTAAAGAGTATACCTGTGGCACAAAAAGCGCCTGTGACACTACTGCTCATTTCCAGTCCTGTAATCTTACATTATAAACCAAAGTCTCATAGCGAAGATGAAGACGACGATGACAATGACCCCCGAAAAGGGAAACCCTACTATGAACACGGGCGAGTGTTGTCAGTTGAAACTGGTACGTTGCTGCCTTGAAAAGAAGTTGAAATTGGCACATTGTTGCCACTACTAACAAGTTGCTCTGCACCGTCATCGCAGAGGCATGTCTTAAATGACGTCATGCACGAAGGACGTTATTTTTCACACGGTACGGATTGCTCAAGCCAAAGCGATAAACTGTGAGTGGGGAGGAGGTTATGAATGGCAAATGTCCGTGTGTGGGGTAGTACGTCTGTTAGCTCTTCTCTTGGCATTCTAATGTTACAAAATAAATAGATTGGGAGGGTGGGAGGCATTGCGTCTGTTACCATTAAGCATATGATTACCGTTAAAACTGAACATAAAAGGCAATTTTTTGTTGTTGTTTGGGATGAGGACGAAATCAGTTTTGGGGAGATGATGGGACTAAACGGGGGAAAGGGGAGGGAAAAGATGGGAGGAAAACGGAAACTTACAGGAAGAAAAATTGCCTGTCGCAGTCAACTTTCAGGCAACAAGAGTTAAATGACGTCATGCATGAAGGACAGTTATTTTTCACACGGTTAGGATCGCTCAAGCCAAAACGATAAACTGGGAGTTGTGCGTTCCTTAACCCTTGAACTGCTGAATTAATTTTCTATCTCCACAAAAGTAGGGGTAACCTGGACGGGACTCGAACTAGCAACTTGAAGGAGCTCTTTAACTTCAGGCACACGCCTTTACCAACTCGGCCACGGCCATCTCTAGAGTCGGCTTGTTAAGGAAACTTAGTATTGTTGTCTTTTCTCCATTGTTGGCCATCTCGTGCATACTTTGGACTCTGTTTTTAGGACTTAAAGCTGTGCTTATGTTTTTGGCGAGTATACTCGTCGCCCGCACTTTAAGGGTTAACAGGGAATGCCCATGTGTGGGGCAGCGCATCTGTAAGCCCTGTTCTTTAGAAAATAAAGACATTGGGGGGGGGGGGGGCAGGTCGTTAACATTAAGCATATGATTACGCATTAAAAAGCCTAAATTCATCTGGGGGGAGGTTAAAATAAGGAAAATATGCACTCCTGTAAATTTATTTGCATTCAGTTCCTGAGTGCTCGCTACCCTGGAGGAATCAAAACCCTCTAGATACGCCCAGCTTAAACACCCACTTGCGCATGCGCTGGTCCAGCACGCGCAGGCCCATTATAAATGGTGTTACAGCAATAGCCAGCCATCTACTTTTCCTCCCGATATGTCATCCATGATGGTGACTCAAGTACAGGTAATGTATATTTTCCTTAAGGCAATAGAAACCAATTTTTACCCCCCCCCCCCCCCCCTGGTAAAATTGGGCTTTCTACTTGCCAGCCAGAAAATATACACTATCTGTAAATTTATTTGCATTTACAGTTGACCTCGTCAATATAGGTTGCGGGCACCGTCATGGCGAATCCCCAAGGGTGAGCTGGGTCCCCTGTGACAGAGTTGTGGTGGATTGGTTGCAGACGCAACATTCTCTGGTCATGATCGGCTTTCTGCGCAAGACAGTCGAAGTGGAGAGGAAACTTTCAATTACCAAAGTGAGTTGGTGAGGAAGTTCAGGCGAGTTCCCAGATTCCAGCGTTGACTTGTTTCAGAGATGACCATGTATAATATTTTTTGAGGTGTTCAATCCTGGATGTGGTTCCACTATTGGAGGATTGAGCGGGTGGTTGGATAGGTTTCTTGAGGTTCAGGACATGAGAAGGAGATTTAGAGGAAGTTGGAATTTGGCAGATGGATGGCGACAGATATGGTCGGACTTAGTTGAGTGGGATGGAAGGGTCTTGGATGGTCTTCCTGGTGGCAGGTTTGTCTATTAAGTGTTTGGCGTTGCGGTTGATAGTTTAACCGATTTGGCAGAATTGCGTTAGAGTTCAACGGGGATGTCAAAAGAGCGAGTTGTGGAAGTGTCGTTCATCAAGATTAAGCAGGAGGGAGAGGGATTATAGAGAGTGCACACTGGCGTTGAGACGAGCTTGAGATGTCATGTTGCAAAAATTCGGACCTCAGAGAGGTGTGAAGGGGCATCAGACCATTCTGAATTCAGAATCATAAGATACAGATGTTCAGAAGTGAGATAGGGTGTTCAAGGAACAGTGCATCAGCTGTGGATGGGTGCGTTAATTTGGAGGAGCAGTCAAGCTGGTTGAAGAGAGTTTGTGAGCATCCGATGACGGATGAAGTGTTAGATGGGCTTGACTAATTGTTTGATGGGGGTTTAACATTGCAGAGTTTAACATGATAGGCCTTACGAGATGTTGTTCCCTAGAGCCATTGTGATGGGAGCAGCAAGACCAGGAAGTGAACGTAAGTATGTGGGTTATTCAATAGAAAACTTCGTGAAGGGCAGCCTGTTGAAGAGGCGAACTGCCGAGTATACTGCCATGGGCGTGAAACTTGTGAGAGGATCCAGGCAAAGTTGAATGCAGAGTTGGAAAAGTTCGTTGAAGTCCAGTTTGACTCGGTGGAAGTCCGAAAGCTGCCAAACATTTGAGTGAGGGACCGTAAGTGGCAATGAGCGAGTGTTGCAAATTGGCAAGGAAACGCTGGTTGTGGTTCGGAAAACAGGTTGTCAAGTCGGTGAGGGCTTTCAAGCTGATATGGTGTTGGTTAAAGAGCCGTGAGGTCAGTCATGGTGGCCAGATGTTCCTTCTTGATTGACAGTTTGATGAGTGGATAACAAACATTGGATGGATCGAATTCCCAAAGATTTGGGATGAACGAGACTTTTTAACCAGTGGGAATGAGTTGGGGCATAAGGCCAAGTGATTTTATTCATTGGCCTGCTGGAATTTCTTCGTGAAACCTGGTCATGGAAGGTTAGCGAGAAAACAGGAGTCTTGGTGTGTTTTCGTGAAACATGGAGGACCTGAAGGGGCGTTGTGTGAGGTCTTCTTCCCTTACAGGTTTGGATGTCACTTCGGGCAGTCGTAAGGAATTTAGCTGTTGTCGTCCATTTTCAAGTTGAGTTCAAGTGAAAGTGAGTCGTGAAGAAAATTCAGCTTCACCATGATGCAGCAGGTGGCCGGTGACGAATACGGGATGTGGATTCACCCATGAGATTGAAAGAATCGTGAAATCATGGCAGTCACAGTGGCCTGTTTGTGGGATGAAAGATCTTCACGATTCGAAAAATGATGGAGCTTGCAGTGACAAAGCGTGCGTGTTGACGAACACTGAACGTGTTGGTGAACGTGAGTGCTGTTCGAAGCGAACGTATGCGACGGGACTTGTGGGATGGAGACATTGCGTTTTTGTGGGATTTCATTGACGTACGAGTGAACACCCATAAAAAACCCATAAAAACCATCACCATCCCCTACCTACAGTCAGTATCTGAACCAATCCGCCACATTCTTAGAGAAGCAAACATCCACACCAGATTTTCGACACCTCCTAACATCAAAACCCTACTCAAACCGCCATCAAAACCCATTCCAACAGCCTTAAGATCCAACGTTGTTTACAGGATTCCATGCCTCAAATGCCCTACTACATACATAGGGCACACAAAACGTGTAACCTATTATTTTATAATTGCCCGGGTTCAGAATAGGTTTTGG